>JAQQSY010007511.1:0-10415 GCA_028646535.1 Procyon lotor | reverse complement strand
ACCTAGTGATTTGACAAGTTCATATGTTATTCTATGTTCACCACAAGTATAGCTAATATCTGTCCCATTACATTGCAATTACAATATCATTGACTATATTCCCTATGCTCTGCTTTTTATTCCTGATACTTACTCATTCCTAACTGGAGGTCTGGATTTCCCTCTCGCCTTCACCCATTTTGTCCATCCCTCACTCCCTCCCCTCTGTCAACCATCAGTTTGTTTTCTGTATTTATAGCTCTGATTCTGCTTTTTGTTTGTTTATTCACTTTTAAAGATTCTATTATGAATGGAATCATATGGTATTTGTCTTTTTCAGTCTAACTTATTTCCCTTAACATAATGGCCACCAGGTCATTCCTGTCTCAAATGGCACCATCTCATCCTTTTACGGCTGTGTAATATTCCATTGTATATGTACCATATTTTCCTTATCCATTTGCCTATTGCTGGACACTTAGGTTACTTCCATGTCTTGGCTATTATAAATAATGCTATAATAAACATAGGTGTGCATATATCTTTTCAAATTAGTGTTTTCATTTTTTCAGGGTAAATATCCAATTGTATTGATTATTGGATAATATGGTATTTCTATTATTAATTTTTTTTAAAGATTTTATTTATTTGACAGAGAGAAACACAGCGAGAGAGGGAACACAAGCAGAGGGAATGGTAGCAGGAGAAGCAGGCTTCCCACCGAGCAGGGAGCCCAATGCGGGGCTTGATCCCAGGACCCTGGGACCATGACCTGAGCTGAAGGCAGACGCTTAACAACTGAGCCACCCAGGCGCCCCTCTATTATTAATTTTTGAGGAACATCCATACTGTTTTCCACAGTGGCTATCCTAGTTTACATTCTCTCCAACAGTGCATGAGGGTTACTTTTTATCTACATCCTCATCAACAATTGTTGTTTCTAACATTAGGTTAAAATGATTCATTAGCAGGCGGGTATAGAGTCCCTGTCATTTGGGTCCAATGCAGGAAAACTCTAATGGGCCAATCTTCTGCATGGGTTCCATCAAAGCTGTCATTTGGGACTGCATCACAGCTCAACTTCTCCATCTGCCAAATCCTGCTTCCTTCTCCTGTCTTCCACAGGTATCGATCCCAATGGCATTTCCTAAAAAACACCCTGAACCCCAAACTCCAATCCACTGTACTTCCTAGAAAATCCAACCTGCCAGAACTGGTGCCAGGTCTAAGAAGACAGGTAAGATGGGGATTTAGAGCTAGGTCATTTACTACTTGCTTGGTAAAGAGGATGCTGTCACTGATGGTAAACGAAGCAACAACAGCCTCTGGCTGCAGAGAGCTGTGCAGTTGTTCAAATTTCCACTGGTAGTGAGCTGGAATGGCATAGTAATGGAAAGAAATACTCTAGCTGGTTTGATGTATCAGACATTTGAAAAGTAAGGATACAGTAGTAACTACGAGGACAATGGAATTCCGTAGCCAATGCCAAACTGGATTGATGCTCTAAGGTAAAAAGCTGAGTACAATGAATAGGCAATTGAATGTCAAATGGAAAACCAGGGGGCCCCTTAGCAACATATAAAGTGGCTTCTTGTAGCAAGAAGGCAGAGAAAACTTAGATCAGGCCCAGCACTTAATTGTCAGAATCGGTACTATCCAAGAAAAGTTCAACTTTCAAATAAGGCAGGTCTGCTGTATGAAGTTCTAGGCTCTGTTTGAGAAAGAACTGGACCTTGACACTTGGAGTGGAGACATTTGGGTTGATATCCCTGAAAATCTTGAATTCTTAGATTTCCTTGAGTTATGATCCTGCAAAAGTAGCCCAGACCTCCCTATTCAGAGCTATCATGTCCTCTTGCTTTAAGAAAATGCAGATTTCTACTTCCTGCAAGACAATATGTGCCCATCTCAGTTGGGGAAACATTTTGATGGGGATCATAGCATAGCCCAGCTGGGGACATGCTGGGATATGAAAGAGGACAGAAAGGAGATGCAGGACCCAGATGGCATGTGCTGGAAAGAGCTGGAAGTATGCCTCAGGCAGTATTCTTGAATACTTGATCAAGGGGATTAGAACAAAAGATTGGAAAAAGTGTTTTTTATTAAGTCCCTTGATACAGGATTTAACACCTATAATGCGGATCCCAAGAGAGGGGGTCACCCTGAACTCTCTGTGATCTCTGAACTCACCAACTGGGTAACACCTAACAGCGTGGAAAAAACGATGGCCCACAAAAATGCCAGAATCCCTGTGACAGATAGAAAAGGAAATTGAAAGGCACAGGAAAATGAGCATGCTGGAGTAGATATACCATATCACAAAAATATCCCTCTAAATGATCCTGTTCCAGGCCAAGACCTGAAGAATAAAAATTTAGCAAGACCATAGGGATCTGCTGGTTAAAGGAAGACAAATCAGTAAAAAAATTCAGTGCTAGTTCTCTTTTGTATGCCAGGTCTGACAACAAAAGAGCTGGTTACAGTACCAGGCTTACTTAGGGTAACAGTGATGGTAAGACCCCGAAAAGATAGAGACCACACAGTAGCATTTAATTAGATGCTAGGTAGATGCAGTTATTGTAACAAGTAGCAAGTTCAGGCTGGTAGCCAAGGGGACTGATCCACAAAGAGTTATGGAGATGGTTAGTAGAAAACTGCATCCTGAGGACCAAAACAGATGGACAAAATTCATTGTATTACTCAACCTGTACCCTTAGAAGAAATCAAGGATGGCTAAATAGGAGGCTGAGGGTAATTTTTCCAGTAAAACTTCATGATCTTTTGCCCAATTTTCAGAATTGAATTTTTTTTCTACCCAGAGGATGCCAGTTTCTCAGAAGGAAGAGCTAGATGCACAACAGGAGAACAAATCTACTGGCAAAATCATTCCCCAGTGGGATCTGTGGCCATTTATGCAGATACATACGTACTGGGAAAAGGGGACTATCTAAACATTTTGGGGGACTAGTGGATATCGCTTTAAGATGAATACAGTATCCTGAAGAATAGTGTCTCTTTCTCACATGGGAGTTATGTCCAAAAACAGCAGCGGTGTCAGCCGAGGATGAGAGATGCCTAGAGCAGTTGCAATTACGGAAGCTGTAGTTCATCTCATCAATATTCCTCTTCTAAGTTGTCCCCAGTAGAGCAGGCCAACCAGAATCCTAGAGGAACTTCTCTCTGAACATATTTCAAGAAGCAGATTTCAACAATGCAGAGTGGAGAGTTGTGGACATGAAATTGTGATATCCAGAGCCTCATTCAAAGGAACACTTGCTCAATACAAAGCATTCTGACATGAAGTAACAATTAAGGACACTCAAATTGCTCAAACTGCTTTTCCCTATTCTTTGGTTTCTCCCATGATTACAACAGGGACAGTGTGGAGGTAATTGTCTCAGCTGGCTCTGCCTGGGTGGAAATATTAGTGGTACAGTCACAAATATGCCAAATTTGAGGTGACAGCAGAATATCCAGCACAAAATTTTCAGGAAGCACTTGCATGGAGCTTGAGAAAAACGTTAGAACTAGATAAAGATGAAGCGATTTGAATGTCAGTCACAAGCTTGGCTAAGATATACCAGTTATTTCTTTTTCTGCATTTCAACTTACTTCCTGATACTGACTTAACCTCTGACTCTGTTCCACTGGACTGACAGGAAAACTGTCCTCAGCCACTCTTTTCCTTGAATTGTACTGTGATTTTAGGGTCTAATACAGTGCCAGGGCAAGGAGAACTTCTCTGGTTACCAATAGGGGTCCACTGTTCTATGTCCATGGTCCCTCCCATTTTAGAAGCTCTCTGCTGATTTTGTGTCAACTTAGTGCCTGGGAATCATTTTAAGATTGCCTGTGTACCATCCCCCCTGGATGGCTCTAGAGCCATTTCTCTCTAGCTACTTTCTTTCTTTCTACAATCCTCCTTGTAGCACTAGCTGAAAGCAGTACTCCAGTGTCTAAGCTCTGGACTCCATGGATATTCTTTTCATCTCCTAGCCTCAGCCCAAGAGAATGTCATTTTAGTCTAAGTTAGACCTTTATTCTTTCATGTTTCTTCTGAGACATGCCATTTATACCTGGAAATTTTATTCTCCCTTTCTTCTAACTTCTCCTTTTAGTTTTTCTAAAGTCTTACACTTTTGGAATGCAAAAGCCAAGGAGACTTGTGGGTTATTTCTGCTTTCCACTCTGCTGCATACCTCCTTGGAGGCAATAATCACAGAGCTACACGCTTGAATAGGAGGTAAGGAGAGGCGAAATTCAGAGATGAAAAACTCCACAGATTCACATTTCAAAATAGCTTGCAGTCACACAGATTTGATCATGAGCTGAATAAAGGTGAAGCTGTAAAAATTAATGAGATCTTTTTTATTCTATTACATCAAAATCTATTGGTCTATCTTGCACACGCACACACACACACACACACAGTCTTCCTTCTTCTTAGCAATCTATTCAGTTCATTCAAGAGTGACAGATGTTTAGGGCTGGATTTTTTCGGCAGGTTATGTAGAGTGGAAAAAATACTATCTGAATATTCAATTGTAATTTTTCTTTTAAATTTTGAGTAGCCAATTAAATTGCATGGTTTCTTTTTTATTTGAATATAGTTGACACATGGTGTTACATTAGTTTCAGGTATACAACATAATGATTCAACAACTTTATGTATTATGCTAGGCTCACCACAAGTATAGCTGCTATCTGTCACCACAAAAAGCCTTTACAATACCATTGATTATATTCTCTATGCTGTACCTTTTATTCTCTTTATTCCTTTTATTTGTTCCATAACTGGAAGCCTGTATCTCTCACTCCCCTTCACCCATTTTGTCTATTGTCCCACCTCCATCCCCTTTGGCAACCATGAGTTTGCTCTCTGTATTTATAGGTCTGATTCTGCTTTTTGTTTATTTATTCACTTGCTTTGTTTTTTAGATTCCACATATAAGTGAAATCTTATGGCATTTGTTTTTCTTTGACTTATTTCACTTAGCATAATACCCTCTAGGGACCACTCATATTGTTGTAAATGGCAAGATCTCTCTCTCTCTCTTTTTTTTTAAAGATTTTATTTATTTATTTGTCAGAGAGGAGAGAGATCACAAGTGGGCAGAGAGGCAGGCAGAGAGAGATGGGGAAGCAGGCTCCCTGCTGAGCAGATAGCCCGATGTGGGGCTCGATCCCAGGACCCTGAGATCATGACCTGAGCCGAAGGCAGAGGCTTTAACCCACTGAGCCACCCAGGCACCCCTCTCTTTCTTTTTTAATGGCTAAGTAAATTAGTACAGCCATTGTGGAAATCAGTATGGAGGGTCCTCAAAAATTTACAAATGAAACACCATACGATCCAATAATTCCACTATTGGGTATTTACCCAAAGAAAACAAAAACACTAATTCAAAAAGATATATGCATCCCTTTATGATTTATTTACCTTATTACATTACATTACAGCATTATTTTCAACAGCCAAGATATAGAAGAAACCTAAGCATCCATCAATAAAGGAATGGGTAAAGAAGATGTGGTATGTGCATACAATGGAATATTATCTTGCGCTTTAAATCACACTTCTGCCATTAAACTTATCAAACTGTTTCCGACTATGATGAATTTATTTTCTTCTGAAGTCACAGAAAGTAATTATCACTATTTTCATTTTTGGGGGGTAATAATCACATACTATCTTCTGACTTATCTTGCTCTTTAAATATCTTGAGGTTTCTGTCCTTATCTTTTTTTAATTGCAAAACTAATATGTGTTCACTATGAAGAATTTGTTTGAGGACTTAAATTTTGTGGCATAGCAGATAAGTCATTACTTTCTAAAATAAGTAAAGGATACAACACCAAAATGCTGAATAAAAACTTACTAAAAACACCAAAAATGTTGAATAAAATGCATATTTTTAAGTTAAGAGCACTGAAGAACTGACAATCTCAAAAGGAACTGCCAGGCCAAAATCCAAAGGAAAACTGAAACCCAGAGGGAGAAGTCACAACACCAAAGATGCTTTTAGCCTGAGGCTTTTTGTCATTCCTGAAAAACTTGAATTTGGTTTTGGTGAACTTGTAACATGATGGGGACAAATGTCAAAGTGTGTGGTGGGGACACCTATCAGAATGGCTAAAATCAATAACACAAGAAACAACAGGTGTTGGTGAGGCCATAGAGAAAAGGTGGAAATGCACTGTTGCATTGTTGCACTGTTGGTGGAACATGTTGCACATGCAACACTGTTGCACTGTTGGTGGAAATGCAAACTGGTGCAGCCTTTCAGGAAACAGTATGGAGTTTCCCCAAAGTTAAAAATAGAACTACCCAGGGGCTCCTGGGTGGCTCAGTCGTTAAGCGTCTGCCTTCGGCCCAGGTCATGATCCCGGGGTCCTGGGATCGAGCCCCACATCGGGCTCCTTGCTCGGCAGGAAGCCTGCTTCTCCCGCTACCATTCCCTCTGCTTGTGTTCCCTCTCTCGCTGTGTTTCTCTCTGTCAAATAAATAGAATCTTTAAAAAAAAAAATAGAACTATCCTACAATACAGCAATCACATTACTAGGTATTCACCCAAAGAATACAAAAATACTAATTTGAAGGGATACATGCACCCTGATGTTTACAGTAGTATTATCTACAAGAGCCAAATTATGGAAACAGCCCAAATGTCCATTCGTTGATGAATGGATAAAGATGTCACTCACACACACACACACACACACACACACACACACACACACACATCTATATAATGCAGTATCACTCAGCCACACACACGCACAAAAAAAGAATTCTTGTTATTTGCAACAATGTGGATGGAGCTAGAGAGTATTATACTAAGTGAAATAAGTCAGTCAGAGAAAAACGAATACTAGATGAGTTCACTAATATGAGGAATTTACAAAACAAATGATCATAGCGGGAGAAAAGAGAGAAGCAAATCAGGAAACAGACTCTTAACTATAGAGAACAAACTGATGGTTACCAGAAGGGAGGTGAGGCAGAGGATGGGTGTAATAGGTGATTGGGGATTAAAGAGTGCACTTGTAGTGATGAGCACTGGGTGTTATAAATGTTAAATTACTAAATTGTACACCTAAAATTAATATTATACTGTGTTAACTAACTAGAATGTAAATAAAAACTTTTTTAAAAAAACCCACATAAATCTGCACTAATTCCCACTTCCAGTGGATGGCAAAGAACACTGTTTTGGTGCTGAAAAGGAAAAAAAAGAAGGGATTAAACCTTTCATGAGAATTTGTCACTACCCAGTATATCCTCTCACAGATGTACAGCCTGGATCTATATACCCTAGTGGTCCAGAAAACCTCAAGCCATGAACTTGTTTTGAGATGATCCTGGATTAAAGCCTGGCAGAAGAAACACAAATACTCCCTGAGGAAGGTACTGTGGTGGACTGAATAATGCCCTCTTCTCTCAAAAAAGTGTTCATGGTCTAATCCCTAGCACCTATGAATATGTTTACTTGGCAAAAGGGATATTGCAGATGTGATTAAATTAAGAATCTTGAGATAGGAGATTAGCCTGGATTGTGCAGGTGAGCCCAATGTAATCACAAGGATTCTTATAAGAAGGAGTCAGGTGGGTCAGAATCAGGCCTAAAAGATGTAATAATGGAAGCAGAGGTTGAAATAAGGCAAGTAAAGCAAAGGGCTCTGGCCAAAGAATGCAGGCAGCCTGTAGTAGCTAAAAAAGGCAAGGAAACAGTCTTCCCTTGAGTGTCCAAAAGGAATGCAGCCCTGCCGACACCTTGATTTCAGATTTCAGAATTGTAAGAGAATGATATGTGTTGTCTTACACCATTAAGTTTGTGGTTATTTGTTATAGCAGCAACAGGAAATTTATATAGATACCTTCATTATAAGTCTTAAAGAATCCCCACCAACAATTTTCAAGAACAAAATGAGGTATACACATCAAAATACCTAGCACAGAAAAATGCAAGATACAATGAATAAAAACTAGCAGAAATGACAGAATAAATAGATGCAGAAAGTATTCGGGTATAAGAATTATCAGATGTAAATTTTAAAAACCCTGTCTACATACTATGAAGAAATGAAAGATAATTTGAAATTTTCTGTAAAGAATAGGTGTAAAATAGACCAGAAATGACCAATTAGAAACTTCTAGAAAGAAAAAGTAAAATACATAACAACCACAATTAAAAATATAATGGATGTGTTTATCATCAAATTATAGCCAGCTGAAGAAAGAAAAAGTGAACCAAAAAAATGTTAGAAGAAATACCATGTGTAACACAAAAAGACTTAAAACTATGAAAGGACCATCAAAAAATTGGGATAGATTGACAAGGTCTAAAACACATTTACCAAAATTCCAGAGGGAAGAAAAGAGTGAATTTTCATAGTAGCAATGCTAACAGGTTTGAAGGTATATCTCATTGTAGCTGTGGTTTGCATTTCCCTATTGACATTTCCCTATTGATATTAAGTATTAAGAGATACTTAATATCTTTAAAATATTTAATATTTTAAAAGATCATGGCTAATAATTTTTCAGAACTGATGAAAGATAACAATCCATGGATTCAAACAGAAAAAGAGAAACAAAAAGAGATCACAATTAGATATTTCATGGTGAAATGCAGAACACCAAAGACAGTCTTTAAGGAAACCAGATGCAAAAGATCACCTTCAAAAGAGTAACTATTGTACTTATGACTTATTTTTCAACAGTTCAATGGAAGCCAGAAGACAGTAGAATATCTCGAACTGTTCTTAATTAAATAATTAATTGAGAATAATTGCCAATCCAGAATTCCACGTATCAAGAAAACATTTTCAAGACTGACATATTTCAGGTCACACTTTAGGCAAGAGGAAAGTAGTCTCAACTGAAAGGTCTGAGATGAAGAAGGAATAAAGAATATACATGGGTAAATCTAAATGAACAATGACTTAATAAAAGATAGACAATATCCCGTGAAAGAAAAGAAAATTATAACATAGAATTTTATATTCAAAGCACACAAATGGAAATGGGAAAATGAAGTTAATGTGTTCCAAGAAACTGGTATCGTGCTGGAGGACAGTAAAAGTATTGACTACACTTTGATAAGTTAGGTATAAATCTTTAAGTTTCTAGTGTTACCGTTAAAAGAAGAGAAGCCTAATATGTAATTCCCACTCTAGAAAAGGCATAATATGGAAAGATTAAGCAATTCAAAAGAAGTCAAAGAAAGAGAAAAAGAAACAGAAAAGGTGAGACAAGTAGAAATCACAGGATGAGATGATAGATTTAAAACCAAATATATGAGGAATTGACATAGATTCAAGCTGGGTAAAATAACACAGTAAAACCATATGATGTCTACAAGAAACACATCTAAAACACTAAGATTTAAATAAAAGGGTGGGAAAAGAGATACTATTGCAAATACTAAACTCCTCCTAAAAAGCCAGTATGGCTGTTGCTATATTAATATCAAACAAATAAATGCAAATACAGAAAGCATTACTAGATTTAAAGATAATTTCATTATGAAAAGGTGCAGTTGGACAGGAACATAAAAGTATTTAAGTTTGTATAATCCTAATATAGTCTCAAAATGTTTAAGCCCAAATTTTTTTTTCCAAATTCACATACTGAGACATTGTAACACACCTCTCTCAACAATTTATATAATAGGTAGGCAAAAATAAATATATATATTTATGATTAGAATATAATTTAAAAAATTGATCTAAAGAATTACTATAAAATACTTTGCAGGGTGTCTAGGTCGCTCAGTCAGTTAAGTGGCTGCCTTTGGCTCAGGTCATGATCTTAGGGGATCAAGCCCTGCGTTGGGCTCCCTGCTCAGTGAGGAGCCTGCTTCTCCCTCTCCAACTCCCCTATGGATTGTGCTCTCTCTCTCTCATTCACTCTCTCTCAAATAAATAAATAAAATCTTTAAAAAAATACATACTTTGTATGAAGCACAAATGAAATATTATAAAATAATGGTCTGTTCAAAAAATTGGGCTATAGGGGCGACTAGGTGGCTCAGTCATTAAGCGTCTGCCTTCGGCTCAGGTCATGATCCCAGGGTCCTGGGATCGAGCCCCGCATTGAGCCCCGCATCGGGCTCCCTGCTCAGCAGGAAGCCTGCATCTCCTGCTACCATTCCCTCTGCTTGTGTTCCCTCTCTCGCTGTGTTTCTCTCTGTCAAATAAATCTTTAAAAAAAAAATTGGGTTATAAAGCAAGTCTCAACGACTCTAACATGATTGTAATTATAAAGAAAATTTTTTTAGTTAATAGATTTTATTATTTTATTTTATTTTTTCATTTCATTTCATTTTATTGCAGTTTTAGCTTTACAGAAAACTGAGGTAAAAAATACAGAGACTTCCCATATACTCAATCTTCTCTCTCCCCACTTGGTTTCTGCTATTATTAACATTTAAAAA
>JAQQSY010007510.1:0-10415 GCA_028646535.1 Procyon lotor | reverse complement strand
AGAAGTTCCGGATTTTGTGCTCCACCACTCTGCGGCTGCTGGGAGCCAGCCCCTCCCCCCGGGGTCTCTCTTCCCATCGCTTTAAATTCACCTTTTCCACTCCTACCTTTCTGAAAGTGGTCGGTTTTCTGCTCCTAGAATTGCTGTTCTTATTCTCTTCTCTCTGCTGTTGTGTTTGCCGGCTTTTAGAGTGGTTTTCAGCCTCTTTCTGGATCCTAGTGCTCTCCGTGCCTCCTACACCTTCGCCATCTTGCCTTGGTCCTCAGATTTATTAAGATTTATAAACTGTTTTCCTTGCAGTTTAGATGCCCTAGAATATTTTTTATTGATTGATTAGGTAATAAATTCTAATTTGTTTCAAGTAAACTCATCAGAGAATAGAAATTCTGAAATGGTTTATTTTATTTTATTTTTTTTAAGATTTTTTTTTTTCAAAGATTCTATTTATTTGATAGAAACACAGTGAGAGAGGGAACACAAGCAGAGGGAATGGTAGCGGGAGAAGCAGGCTTCCCGCAGAGCAAGGAGTCCGATGCGGGGCTCGATCCCAGGAGCCTGGGATCATGACCTGAGCTGAAGGCAGATGCTTAACGACTGAGCCACCCAGGCGCCCCAAGATTTTATTTTTAAGTTATCTCTACACCAAGCATAGGGCTCAGACTTGCAACCCTGAGATCAAGAGTTGCATGTTCCATCAACTGAGCCTCCCAGGCGCCCAGGAATGGTTTATTTTTAATTGCTTTTTTCCAACCCAAATTTGGCAAGAGTTGACTGTATGAGACCTGGATTGTTGAGTTGGATGATTACCTTTTCTGGACTCATTTTATCAACTAGATAATTTCTAAGGGACTTTGTAATTTCGGAATCCATGATCATAATTTAATTTAGAATTCTAAAAGCAAAGACAAATGTAGTCCACTAGAGGGAGCTCTGCTCTTTTTAAATGTTCCCATTTGTATTTAAAAATGTATCTTATACAGGAGTGTATACACTTTATCTGAATAATTTATATAAGAATAACAAAGTATATACCTGTTTACTGCCAATTTGCATCATCTTCTCCAAGAGGTCATCAATATCCTGCCTTCTGTGTTTATCATTTCTTTGCTTCTCTTTATTGTTTTCACACTTATGCTTGTATCCTTAAGCAGTGTGTTCTTTTGGCTTTTGAATATTTTTCTCTGTTTGATCTTTATGTAATAGATATCAAAGAGTATGTATTCTTCTCTAACTTGTTTTTTTATTTCTCATAATGTTTGAGGTTCATCCATTTTGGTGTATATATAGGTATGGAATTTTCTCAGCTACTTTATATTCTGCCAGTATACCACAGTCCATTTATCTGTTTCCGTCCCACTGGAGATTTGGGTTGCTTTCGGTTCTTTGCTTTTATAAACAATGCTGCTGTGAGCATTTATGGACATGTCTCCTTTTGTACACATGTAAGAGTTTCCTTAGGCTACCCAGAATTACATAGAGTAGAATTAGTTTAGAGGATATTGCACGTTCAACTTTTCTAGGTACCACTAAACTGTTTTGCACTAAGTTTTATCCCAGTAGTAGAAAACATTTGGTATTGACTGACTTAATTTTTTGCCAATTTGGTAAGTGTGAAATGCTTATGATGTTATTTGATTACTCATGGATCAAGTATCTTTTGTATGTTTATTCATCATTTCTGATTCCACATCTGGAGATGCCTGGTTTATGTCTTTGGCCTTCTTCTATAAGACTTTTTTTCCTTATAAATTTTTAGAAGTTAAATAAATATTCTGGATATTAATTCTTTTTGTTAGTTATTTGGATTGCAAAGATTGCCTGTTTTTGTTTTTTTTTTCATTTATGGTATTTTGACAAGCAGAAAAGTTTTTTTATTTTAATGTAAAATGAATGTGTCAAATCTTTTTTTATACTTTGTGGTTTTTGTATCTTGCTTAACTGGACTTCTTTCATTACTGAAAGTCAGAGAGGTATTTTCTTATATCATAGTCTAAACCTATGATTTTAATTCATGGTGTGAATTTGAGATTGTTCTGGTTTTCTGTTTTAGAAAAACAACCTACCTCAAGCATAAATGGCTTAAAGCATTTTATTCTGTTCATGGTTTTTGTGTCAAGAATTTAGAAAGAGCTCATCTGGCAGTTTGCCCATTACCCATAAGGCACTAGTTGGGCTACAAAATTCACTTTGAAGATGACTTCTTTCTCTGCTCAGAGATGTGGTTGGTGCTTTTGTGCTTCTTGGCTCCTCTCTCTTCTTATATGGAGTTTGTCCTCTAGTGCATCTTCACATAGGTTATGCTTTTTGCAACATGATGATCTTAGGGTGGTCATTATCCTTACATGGTGGCTGGCTTCCAACCAACTTGGTCATGTCCTAAGAATGAGCATTCCAAAAGCAAGTATTTCCGATAGGCAAGAAGAGAAAATTGCCAGGTAGCTAAGAACTATGTCTAGAATCGGTAAGACATCACTCTGCCATATTCTGTTTGTCAGAGCAGTCATAGGGATTGCTCACATTTCAGGCAGGCATAGAGAAATAATCTCATCTTGTTGAATTTTTGACCTCATCAAAGTCACATTGGGGAAGAGAGTCACATTGGGGAAGGTTGGGCAATGCTTTTGTGGCCATCCTTGCAGAATGCATTCTGGCTACAAGGGCATTCATTTGCAAACTACATTCATCCCCTGCATTATGACTCCCCAAACATATCCCGTTATGGCGTCTCCTAAAGCAATCACAGGCCCATAGCACTTCTAAAATGCAGTTGAACAAATGTCTGCCATTCCTTGATTAGGGCATAGTTCTGCTTCCTGTGAGTGATTCTGTGTGGTTCCTGGCTCTTCCACTGGAGTCTTGGCTCTGCACGCTTTGTCATTTTTCTTTTTCCATAAGAGATGGCCCATGTTTGCAGGGGAATAGCTTTCTCATATACTTCCTGGTTAGTGAAGCTTGAGATTCTTGACTGTTTTTTGCATTTCGAACTATTTGTCCACCTGGATGGTGATTCTGTTGTATTATTGTCTTAAAAATGCTGTGGGTTTTCTATGAATTTTACTGTGGTTTATTTCATTAGGCAAAAGTCACACATACGTCTTTGAAACAGGCTATTTTTTGCCTGGGCTGCTTCAAAGTCTGCTGTGGTCCATTACCTTAAAAAGTCTTAAACTCTTAGTTTAACCAAGATGGTCTATAAGGTACTGCCTTCAGTCTTTTTGAAGTTATAGTAAAAGTCTTTACCTTTTTGTAAAAAAAAAATATTTATTTATCTTAGAGAGAGAGAGAGAGAGAGAGAGCAGACCTGTGAGTGGTGGGAGAAGCAGAGATAGAGGGAGAGAGAGAATCCTCATGCAGGCTCTCTGCTGAGTGCAGAGCCTGATGTAGGGCTTGATCTCACAACCCTGAGATCATGACCTGAGCTGAAATCAAGAATTGGCTGCTTAGGGGAAGCCAGGTTGGCTCAGTGGGTTAAGCCTCTGCCTTTGGCTCAGGTCATGATCTCAGGGTCCTGGGACCGAGCCCCGCATCAGGCTCTCTGCTCAGCAAGGAGCCTGCTTCCACCCCTTCCTCTGCTTGCCTCTCTGCCTACTTGTGATCTTTCTCTGTCAAATAAATAAATAAAATATTAAAAAAAAAAAAAAGAGTTGGCTGCTTAACCAACTGAGCAGACTGAGGCCTCAATAAAAGTCTTTTATGTGACTGCCCTCAGACCATGTTTTACTACAAACATCTTGAATTTGATATTGGTTGTAAGGCCATTTTTACTTTGAGAAACTTTTGTTGGAGTTGAGATTTGGGAATGAGAAATAGTTTTGTTTTTTAATCAAGTCATGGCTCCTTTTATTTCCTCTAAACTTTGGTTAAAAACTCAAGTTGGTCCTTTTTTTACTTTATCTCTGTCTGTCTCTTGTTATCGAGACTAAAAGAAACCAGTTGGCACTTTCAGCATTCATCCTGGAAAACCCCTTTTGCAGATCCACCTTTTGTGTTTTCCATGTCTCGAAAGGGGACAGTTTTGACTGAAATTGGTACCACTATACAACAGAGGTCTTTTCTACAGCCTTCAACCACAACTTCCTCACAGCGCTGCCAGCCTTCCCCTAACAAGTCTCTCTGAGCTTCCCTGCCTCGCTTCCCATCCTGATAGAAATGCCCCAAATTTCTGTTCAGCCTCTCTGTGGTTGTGTAACAAAACTAGGCGCAAACATAGTGGCTTCAAACAATCCTTGTTATTTTTACATAATTTTGTGGGTTAGAAATTTGAGGGGGTCTTAACTGGACATTGCCTGGAGCTGCTGAGCCTGGAATGTCCACCTCCAGGATGACTTCTGCACGCCCAAGTCTGGAGCTGAGGTGCTCCTTGACCTCAGTTTCCTTCCACGCAGAGTCTCATCTTCCACGGCCTCTTTTTGTGGCTTAGGCGTCTCGGCATGCTGCTCACAGGGGCGTGGCCCCTCTGTCCCTGGTGGCTGGTTTCTAAGAGGGAGCTTGACAGCAAGAGTGGGAGGTCTCAGAGGCAGAGAGGACATTCCAGACCGGTTTAGGTACCCAGAACCGGAACAGTCTCACTCCTACCATCTTCCAGTTACCAAAGCAGACTGAGAAGGGTAGAAAAACAAATCAAGCTCTTGACAGAATAGTGCCAAGATCCCTTCCAGAGGGGTATGCGGAGGGGAATTGCCTTTGTGAAACGTCTTTGGAAGTGCAT
Organism: Procyon lotor; assembly: GCA_028646535.1. Taxonomy (NCBI): domain Eukaryota; kingdom Metazoa; phylum Chordata; class Mammalia; order Carnivora; family Procyonidae; genus Procyon; species Procyon lotor. The sequence continues at coordinate 5,707 of JAQQSY010007510.1, read as the reverse complement.
TCTGCAGCAGGGATGCAATTTCACATCTCCCCAAGGGATAACCATTTGGACCAGAACTCTTTATTGAACAGTCCACACCTTCTCATTGATCTGTAATGTCTTTTCTCTCATAAATCAGGTTTCTGAGGAAATGTATATGTTTTAGATTGTCCATCGAGGCCCATGATTTTCACCTGGGGGCTGTTTTGCAGAGGACAATGTCTGGAAATATTTTTGGTGGTCGCCCTTGAGAGGGTGAGCTATTAGCAGCCAGTGGTTGGAGGCCAGGGGTCTGCCAACAGGGAGGCTGTCCTGTGCACTGCACTGTCCCCTGCACTGCACAGGACAGCTCACACAGCAAGAATTACCCAGCCCAAAATGTCAGTAATGCTGAGGCTCAGCAGCCACAGTCAGTGCCATCCGCGCTGCCCTACTGTATTATCTGAATGAGGCTTGATGGCTGGTAGCGCAAGTTTCTCACTTTTTCTTCTTTAAGAATGTCTTGATTGTTTTTGGCCTCTTGCATATCCGTGTAAATTTTACAATCAGTTTATCGTGTTTCATAGAAAATTTTATATTTTGATTAGAATTTCTTTGTAAGTATATATCTTCATGAGGAATAGTGATGTTGACATTTTACCATTGAATATGGATATTGAATCTTATCAAATTTATCAAAATGATTTATCAGTCTATTGATTTAATGATTTAATGATAAAATTGATTTATCAGTCTATTGACATAATGAAGTATTAATGTCTTTCAATGAAGTTTTATAATGTCCTTATTAAAGGTCTTGTATATCTTTTGTGCAAGATGGTTTGTTCTCTTGGCCAATTAGTTGTGAGGCTTTTAGTAAGTTGCTTTCCTCTTTTGGGACACATTTCCCTACGTAAAAAATGTGACATTTGGATAAGATCATCTCCAGCAGACTTTGAAGCCTGAGATGACATGATTAAAGTTTAAAATGACACGGAAAACTTTTAGTGCACACAGTAAAAGTAGTCCATTCAGGGGAGCTCTTCTGCATTTTGTCTCTGGCCGGGCTGCTGTAAAGATCCCATCTTGGCCGGTGATAACTGCGCATGTTACGACAGAGACCTCCTCTTCCCAGGGCGAAGGAAGGACATGGCTCCCTGGTATCTCTTCAGTCACAATTCTCCGCATAAGAATTTCTACTTTGGTTTTGGGAAAGTATTACTTGTTTCTAGGTGTGGCAATACAGGAAAAACGTTTTGAACCCAGGAGAATCTTTAGGGGTCATCGAATGTAATCCGTTTATTTGGCAAATGAATCAACTTTGACTTACAGACACTAACTTTCCAGAGGACAACGTGTCCAGAGGACACGCAGACTGTTCTTGAGAGAATTAGGGCTGGAACTCAAGTCAGATTTTCACACTTTAGTTGAAGGGGTTTGGACAGTAAACTGTGGGTATCAGTGGTGGGCTGGGAGTAGGGATGGTGTTGAATTTTTAAAGAACTGATAGATGGATGACCTGTGATTTTTTGGACACATTATATGCATGTGGGAATGTGAGAGAGTGTGTGTGTGTACCCAAGTGTGTGCATACGTGCTGTACTTTGGTTGACAGTAGGACTTCTCTTGTGATTATTAGCTTCTTAGAGATAGGATTGGACTTCTGTAAGCCATCCTTCACTTAAAAGGTGGAGTAACTTTGGCTTTGGAGATTTATTTAATTTGTATTTTGGAATTGTTTGGAAATACCTTCCTTGGCAACTTGATTAAAAAATTTAAGCTGTCTCTCATTTTATTTATCTTTAACTCAACTTAATGATTTCATTTTTTTCTCACTGACTTTTCAAATAAAGTGGAATTACTGGATACTCTTTTCAGAGAAGATGAAACCAGACTTCTCTTCATTAGCCATCCTTTTTCAAATCTATTGGGACTATTTTTTTTTAAAGGTTTTTATTTATTTAACAGAGAGAGGGAGAGAGAGAGATCACAAGTAGGCAGAGAGGCAGGCAGAGAGAGAGGGAGAAGCAGGCTCCCTGCTGAGCAGAGAACCCGGTGCAGGGCTCGATTCCAGGACCCCGAGATCATGACCTGAGCTGAAGGCAGAGGCTTTAACCCACGGAGCCACCCAGGTGCCCCTGTTGTGACTATTTTTGAAATGTTCCTCCGTAGTGCTTATTATATGTGATTCTCCTGATTCAGCTCAATACAAACTTTTTTAGTAAACTGTGGACATTTAAAAAACTCTTTATCTGTATGGGTTTAAGAGTAAGATCTTTATTATTTATTTGGATTATTTTTCCTGAGAGGCAGGAATTTTTCCTGGGGGTGTCATGGATAAGATTTTAAACCTTTATTTTGGCTTAAATAAATAAAAAGTAAACTACCTATTGGCTTCCATGTCAACATTAAGAAGTAGAGTTCTTGTGTTACTTTTTCAAGGCAGTGCAATCTGTCTTTTTCTAACAAACTAACAGTAAAACATCCTCTGAGGAAAATGTGTATTTAACTACCTTTCTGTTGTTCTTTATCAGATACAGGCTAGAATAGTTTAACGATTAGATTGTATTTAGGCTTCTCTTTGTTAGTCCAAGGAGTGATGGTTCCAATGTCTTGGAGAGGTAGGGCAGAGAAGTGTATAAAAAGGCAGAAGGAGGACATTGGGCAACTCTCAGCTCTTCCAAGACTGACGCTTCCATCACATTGTGAAGTGTTCCATATTCAAGGGAAAGAGGATTGTATTTGAAATAGATGTAAAAATGAATAGTAGGCTAAAAGATTTTTGTGCCAATATACTCTTCCTCAGCAAGTGTCAGTGAGGATTAGTCAGTCTATAAATTTTAGAGAGCTGTGAGGTAAGGATTTCAAGCTGGGTAAAAGAAATGGCTTGCCCTAGCTGCTGTTAAAAACATCTTAAATCATGAATATCATTTGATAAGAGAATATATTCTATTTGTTTATTTCATAATGTGTCGCATGTTTGGTTCCTGTTTTTCTTCATAAATATTTATCTGGTAGGCATAATGAATGTACATTGAAAAAACTCCTGTGTTGAGTGCGGTGAGCCACATGTGATAATTTGGTTGAGCATGACCTTATTTATTATTTGAGGTTTGGAATTACTTTATAAATTCTTAAGGATGCAAGAAATGGAAACTATTGTTAAAATAACTGTGTCTCCCATTGACTACAATAATAGAAATTTCTTTCTTGGTTTTTAGATTTCCTCCTTCCTCACCCCTGAAACCGTATCCAAAGAAGCCTACATACCAAAAGGATGTTATTAAATTTCCGGAATGGAATGACCCCCCACCAGGCACTTCACAAGAGAACATCCCAGTGAGGCCAGTTTTGATGGTAAGTGTGTTTCTAAAAGCTGGACCGGGAGGTGGGGGTGGAGCAGGGTGGGGGCAGTGGTGGTGGCTGAGGGCAGGGCTGGCAGCCTCCAGAAATGGTCGGTGAACCGCCAGCCTTAGTCTACTTCTTTCTGTGAACAATGGTCCCAAAGTACTTTAAAACAGTATCTTGCATGTCAATAGCCGAGAGAACAGTAAGCAGGAAAGGTTAGCTGTTGGACTTTTTCTCTCTTTCCTGCTGACGTTTTGACTGAATACATGGTAGGTATTTTTCATAGGTTCAGACCAAGCAGGTTTCTGTGGCAGCTCCCTTATAATCTCCTTTTCTTCTGCGTTCTAGAAGTTACTCTTCTCCCTCTTTGTATCTTCCTGATTTTTTTTTTTTTTTTAAGATTTCACTTATTTGACAGAGAGAAGCACAGCGAGAGAGGGAACACAAGCAGAGGGAATGGTAGTGGGAGAAGCAGGCCTCCTGTGGAGCAGGGAGCCCGATGCGGGGCTCGATCCCAGGACCGTGGATCATGACCTGAGCCGAAGGCAGACGTTTAACGACTGAGCCACCCAGGCGCCCCTGAATTTTGTTCTATTACCAGTTGAGAGTGCGAATGTTAAGGTGTGAAGTATTTTGGAATGACCCCTAATAATGAACACAGATAGATTCTGCTAGTTTGGGGAAACCTAAGCTTATGGTAGAATAAAGTGATTTTGGGGAGTACTTTTTCCTTAAAATAGTACCAGTAGGAGACTACCATGATTGAGACAATGCTAAAAAATAAAATACAGAGGGAAACTTTCATATGGCAGTTTTTAAGAATTGTACCGACATCAGTATTTTAAATTAGTTTGATAGATGTCCAGTTCATACTTTTCTTCGCCAAGATGTGATGTAAACATTTTTAGGCAATTTAATTAAAAGAAGAAGCAACTTTTTTTTTCCTAAAGAGCTTGTATTCTCAGTTTGAACAGAACAATAGTTAAGAAGCTTAAGCTTGTGCTTGGGTGGCTTAGTTGGTTAAGTGTCTGCCTTGGGCTCAGGTCATCATCTCCGGGCCCTGGGATCAAGCCTCCAGTTTCGCTCCTTAGTTGGTGGAGAGTCTGCTTCTCCCTCTCCCTCTGCCCCTCCCTGCCCTGCTCGTGTTCGCTCTCTCCCCTTCTCTCTCAAATGAATAAAATCTTAAAAAAAAAAGAAGCAGCTTAGGCTTTATCTAAGATAATTCAAGGAAAAGAGTGGCACCAGTGACAGAAATAGGGACTCCTTATATAAGGGCTTGCATGTTTGCAGGATGGTGGTGAATTTGGTTTTAAATATGTTTGGTGATAAACATGGCCTGTATTAAATGGAGGTGTCTCATAGGCAGATGGAGATAATGATCCTGGAACTTAAAGGCAAGATCATATTTAGAAGTCATTAATTTATTCATTCAACGAATATTGAGTGTCTGCTGTGTACCATGCATTGTGTTAGATACAGTTTTAACTCTAAAAAGGCTCATGGTCTAGTAAAACATACAATACAAAAATAGAGAATGAGAAAACAAAGTGGAACTACTTTGGGTATTTGAAGACTTTTACTGCATTCCTAATGAGGAATACTTACTTACGGTCTCATTGATAGTTCCTGTCCCAGGGAAAGTTAAAATGTAAGCTCCTTGAGATCAGGTATATTTTTTGTTGAACATTTACATTTAGACATCTAACATGACCCCATTGGTAAAGTGTTATTCAACAGACATTTTTTTCTTTATAAGGTCATCTAGTGTCATTTGTACAAAAGAGAGAAAATCCTGTATTAAGTTAATATGTATTTATGTCATCAATATAGTAGCTTCCCTTTTCTATTTCACCTGGTTCTATGACATTGTAATATGCCTGCTATCATCTGTAGAACCAAGTACTCATTAGCACATTTTAATGTTCCAATGACAATGACTTGTATCTTCTGTTTTCATTTTCTATTTTTCCTGGAGCCCTGAAGTGATATATCAGTGTCTTAGATTCATCAGCCCTTTTCTCCTAACGCTTATCATTCCCCCCATTGTCTGTACCTGTGTTTGTTTTGATACTTGTGTCTTGTACTTCCCTCTTAAATGAAGTAGGAGAGGTTTGTGCTCCCTGCTCATTGTAAACTAGCAAAGTTTTGGCTGCTGCTTCTTGAACAATGTCCAAAGGAAGACTGGCAGAGCAGGATCACTTTCCCCACTTGTGCCTTGATGTGGGACTTAGAATGATGAGGTTCATAGTCAATTAAGCAACAGTTCATCTTTCTTAAAGAACTTCAGCTCATCATTTGTTTCTTCTATTTTACTTCCCCTGTTTCTATCTTTGCCTCCTCTTTGTTGGTTTTTGTTTTTGTTTTATCCCATTTTTTCTCTTGCTTTGCCATTCATACAAAT
>JAQQSY010007509.1:0-10416 GCA_028646535.1 Procyon lotor | reverse complement strand
TTGCTACGTGGAGACTCGCGGAGTTGCCAGGTCGTCTTCTGTTTCGTGACTGTATCTCACCATTTCTCCCCCCGGCAAATAATCAGCACCCAATTAATTCTGAATTTCTCATTGTTTGCTGTAGCTGTCGAGCTCCTCGCACGAGCAAAGCACGGTGGTTCGGTGTTTTCCCTGGTTTGGGGGAGCAGAGTGAATGGGAGGGACAGACCCAGACCCACAGGGAGAGATCGCGAGACAGAGACAGGGACACGCAGGGAGGGAGGGAGATGCAGAGAGACAAACAAACGTAAAGACAAAAGGATTTAGAGGCAGACACACACGCATCCGAGTCACAGTCACAGATGGATACACAGTGATGCTCAGAGAAACACAGTTGCAAAGGCACGGGGGGGGGGGATCAACATCCCCCGACGCGCACAGACCCACCGAGAAAACACAGCGAGGGACACCGAGATGCAGGGAAGGGACGGAGGGACAGAGAGGAGGAAGCAGACGCTGGGTGACTCCGCAGCCCGCCGGGTCCGGTCACCGAGGGGCAGCAGGGCGGGCTGCGGCCGGCGTGACCGGAGCGGACATCGCTGTCACCCACAGGCAGCCGACACAGTCCCAGGAGCCCCTCAGGCATCATCATCCCCCCGCCGATCTCCCATACCCCCCCGGGCACCGGCCCCCCAGCAGCCCCATTCTCCAGGCGGTTCAGAACGATCGCGCACACATCCACACAGCCGGCGAGAGGCAGGGCGCAGCGTGGGACCCGGGTTCTCCTCCTCTAAAGCCCGAGTCCTTACCCCCGTACCCCAGTGCTCCCCAGAAGACCCACACTTGGCCACCAGTGGTGCTACCACTAGCTGTGTGGCCCCAACGAGCCCCTTTGCCTCTCTGGGCCAGCTGGGTCCCCGGCTCGCCCCATCCTGGCCCCGGGTCCCCCAGTTTCTGCTTCTGAGGACTTCCACATGTCCTCCTCCCCCCAGGTGAGCCCTTCTGCGTTATTAGGAGCCCGCCGGGGACCCTCTCTCCCCTTCCTGTTGTAAGACTCATCGTCACGTCGGGCTGAGAGTTGCCTTGAACAGGGCAAGAGGGGACAGGCTCGATCCGGGGACCAGGAGGGTGTTGGCTTCCGCTCGCAAGGGAGACATTTCGGGAGAAGAAGACAGCTCCATCTTGAGCTAAGATGCACCCGCGGGGACCATATCCGGTAGCTGGCCCTGTCCCGTGGGGCTCCGGGGCACAGTGGGAGTCGCACAGGAGGGATGGGACACCTCCCTGCTTCCGTGTCCCCGCCCGCGTCCCTGCGGCTTTGCCTTCACCATCCAGAACTGAGGTTTGGCCGGTCACTGATTTATCTGCTTTGACTACAAGCCGCACGAGGGCGTGTGCTTTGTCGTCCGTTTGCTCTCTAACCACCTCACCTCCAGGCTCTGCCGCGTAATAACTACTCAATAAACGTTTGCTGGAAGAAGGCAGCAGAACTGCAGGTCTGGGGAAGGATCCTCAGACCCTCGGTACCACCAGCGTTTGTGCTCCTCCGGCTGGGGCTGTGGGGGGGGGGTCCCGCAGAAGCTGGGGGACCCTCACGGCCTCGTTCAAGAAAAAATGCTTTAGAAACTGCAGTGAGCTTTCCAGCAGGAATGCGCCATCTGCGCTCTAGCCCGGTGGCCTTGGCGGCGACCTGTGGGACAGCTTGGAGGGGGCGGCTGGCGGCCGGAGCTCCGAGGAGGAGAGGACACTGTGACCCACACCTGGCGGCATTAGAACCTGCAAAAGCGCTATTGAGGGGCCCCTGGGTGGCTCAGTGGGTTAGAGCCTCTGCCTTCGGCTCAGGTCATGGTCTCAGGGTCCTGGGATCGAGCCCCGCATCAGGCTCTCTGCTCAGCGGGGAGCCTGCTTCCCCCTCTCTCTCTGCCTGCCTCTGCCTGCTTGTGATCTCTCTCTGTGTCAAATAAATAAATACAATCTTTAAAAAAAAAAAAAGCGCTATCAAGATGGGAAAAACGCTGTGAACTTCGACAAAACTGTCAAGTTCACCGACTTTTTTTTTTTTAATTTTTATTTTTTTCAGTTAAAGATCTTGCTTGCCTGCCTGTTTTTTTTCCCAAACTCCCAGAGCCTCTCGGAAGTCAGTCAATATGGCATTATTGTCATTTGGGGAACAGTAAACCTTTGAAAAATGCCTTTTGCGTTCTGGATTTATGGAAGCCGTTTGAACTGTGGTGAGTCCTGAAGAGCACTTCGAAACATAGTGTTTGGATTTTCTCCATAATTTCTTGAGGATCATGAGAAACGGGGATTCGAGAGCCGGGATGGATTCCTCCCCTAGGCTGCGGGCTTGTCGAGAGGCAGGATTTCTCCGGGGCCGGCAGTGAAGATGTACAGGACACGCGGAGGTGTCCGCTCAGCACTTTTGGGGAAGCTCGCTCCGGAGGTGACCGGCCTGCCCCGATCCAAACGCCGGAAGAGTGGGCGAGAGCCCGTCTCTAAGTGCTCTAAGCTCTAACCTCGCAGCTCGGCTCGCCCGGGGTGGGCGGGGCACGGACTTTTCGCCCCCGAGGCTGACCCACTTCATCCTGGCCCCCCCGCCCCCATCGCTGTTCAGAGCCAGACCCGCCGGCGACCTTCAAGTGTCCTTCCAATCCCGTGAGATGTGGGGACTCGGGGTTCAGCTGCCAGCTCGTTATTTAAGTGCAGACCTTCCCAGCCCGGGCCTCCGATGCCGGCCCCGGGAACCTGGAGCCAGGTCTGGGGTGAGGCAGGAGGAAGCTCTCGGAGAACCAACTTGCTTGCCTCCTTTTCTCTTCTCCGAGGGACGCTTGGGGGAGCGTCTCCAAGGGCGAGTCTCTGACTTTGCCAGCTGGTGCCGCGGGCGAGGAGGTTGTGGGTGCCTGAGGTCCCGGCTGGTGCTCAGGCCACTGTGGCCCCTCCGAGGCTGGCTTGGCATGTCATTCGAGGCAGGGAAGGACAGACGTCCTGTCACTGGCCTTCTCCCTGGGCCTGGCGACACACAAGCTTTGAGTCACACTCTGAGCTCCTGCACACGCCGTGCCTTCCCCTGCAAGTGCGCGGGGCCCAAACCTACTGGTGCATATTTTGGGATCCAGCTCAGGGCATCCTCCCCTAGGACTGCCAGGGCCCCCTCCCTGCGGTCTGTGGCCCTGCCCACCCTCTGTGTGGCCAGTACTGCACTGTGATGCACGCGTCTGCCTTCCTGAAACACGTTGGGGTGTAGGAAGAGCCCCCTTCCTTCCCGCAGCTCCTGTGCCCTGCCCGGAGCAGGTGCACAGGGAACAGGTGGCTGAATTATTTCGCTCCACCCAGACTTGGGGTCCTGCAGGCCTGCGTTGGACTCTCCCCTCTGCTGCTGGTGAGCTCTGTGACCTTGGCGAGCCCTCACCTCCGATCCCGCCCTGGTGAAGGTCGAGAAGACGGGGCGTGGGGACGTGGGCTCTCTAGACTGACAACGGGGGCAGCAAATACGTACCGAGCCACCCGCTGTGGGCTGCAGGCACCTGACGTGTGTCAGCTCTTCAAATTCTCATCCTCCTCCCCATCAGGCAGATGAGGAAACTGAGTCTCAGACGTGACGCCCCTGGCCCAAGATCGCACAGCTAGAAAAGTGCGCAAGAGGGATTTGAACCCAGAAAATGCAGCTCCAGTGTCCGTGTGTGAAACCCTGATTAAGCCTCTATATTTACGGCCGAGAACTTTATTTCGGTTGATCTTTCCTGAAACCCAACCCGGTCTTGCTCTTCGATGAGAGGTGAGGAAATCCAGACACAGAGAGGGTAAGTAATTTCTCTAAGATCGAACAGCCAGCAAGTGGAGGAGCTGGGATTCTAGCCGACTCGACTTTCCTACTGCCTGGCGCTCCTGGACTCCCTGAATTTTGTGGCAGGACAAACGGAAGCCCCGAGAACAGGAATGTCGTCCCGGAAGCCGTGTGGCAGGCTGGCGGTGCCGCCGGAGTGCAAACCCGGATCCCGTTGACGACCGCCCCTTACCAAACCTTAGTGATGACTTAACACTACCATGGGTTTAGTCCTCGCGACCTGGGGGTTCTGTGGGTTCTGCTGGGCTCGTGCACGGGGCTACGCTCACTGGGGGAGGATGTGGCCTTGCTACGGGCTGGGCAGCTGGGTCTGGCCGCCGGCCGGGGCTCCTGGGCTCTCCGGCACGTGGCCTCTCCTCTTCCCCCTCTGGCCAGATGGGCTCCACGGTGGACTCGGGATGGAAAGCAGGTGAGGGCACACACTGGGCTTAAGGGCCGGCCCCAGTGTAGCACAGAAATGTCTTGCTCTGAATTCTACTGGTGAAAGCACAACGAATCCCTGGGGATTTGGGCCACACTCTGTCTCCACCTTCTGCACGGCTGGCCTGGGATGACCCAGCTTCACCCCACGGCCTCTGACCCACTCTGCGGTCCTTGCCGCCGGCCCTACAGAACGGGTGCTCTCTCCGCGAGCAGGGCTCCCTGGCAAACCTCCAAGGGCCTGAAATGACAGACTGTTCCCAGCTAAGTGGGAAAACCATACCTAGAAGCACCACAGATGGGGCTGAGTGTTTAGGATAATTAAGAAAAATGTGCAAATCTTTGTTTGGTATTGTTTTTAAGGCTGGTGTGGGGGGGACCCTGGCCCAGGAGGAAACCCCACAGACAGGTGCCCAGAGCATCCCTGTGCATCCCCTGTGCACGGCAGAAGGGAAAGACGGTGTCTCGGGGGGTAGGGTCTGCACCATGTGAAGGGGCTGCTGTTTTGGGGGTGGAGGGTGAGTGGAGAGGACGTGTAACCCATTAGCCACGATGGCAAACAAAATGGGGCAAGTGATCCCACGTCCCGGCCCCAGGGGATTGAACAGGGACCCCGAGAAGTGTCTATACACCGATGTTCACAGCAGCGTTATTCACAAGCCGAAAGGTAGAAGCAGCCAGGGGGTGAGTGGGTCAGTGGATGTGGTCGCTCCACACAACGGGATAGGAGCCCCCGTGACAGTGTGGACGGGGACAGAGCATCCATTTGGGAAGACGGAAGGTCCTGCAGACGGACCCGGTGCGGGCCACCCCCTGGGGAGTGGGCTCGGTGCCCCGGACTGGACACTGATGACGGTGAAGTGGTACATTTTCTGTGATGCATATTTTCCCACAAGTAAGACAAAAATGACCCTTGGCAGCCCAGGGGCACGGATAATTGGGGGAGCGGGCAGGATGCAGGGACGTGGGCCCCGGAAGGGCGGTGTGCTTGGGACGGAGACCCCGGGCAGGGGAGGGGCTGGGAATGCACAGGGGTCGGGGCCCCGAGGTACCAAGCGCCGGCAGGAAGTGCTTACATCAAAACGATTTTTCTCAAAGGAAAGAAAAAGCGAGAAACACAGCCACGTCCCTCCCCAACGGTGGGTCTATGGGTTTCCACTGTGAATAGCGAATAAACCCTCTTGAGGGAAAAACAGACATGTGAGTATGTTTCTTAGCGGATCGAGCAGTAAAAATGAACCCGCACCTTCGCTCTGGCAGGCGCCGTGGCCCCTCCGCCGGGCCGGTCACCCAGAGGTGCGCCAGCTGGGGCGTCGTCCCCGTCTTCTGCGAGGAGCGTCGCCACGGGGAGGTCGTGTCCAAGCTCGTGCACCTCTCTCTTGAGCTCTGTCCCTCCAGGGGCTTCTTTTGGAGGGTGGGAGAGGAGACAGCGCTGCTAACGAAGGGCGTCCGTGGGGCACAGTGCCCGACGTCCCCACCCCCACCCCGGGAAGGGGGAGTTTTTCCCAATTGTGCCAGGAAGAGTCATGTGCTCTGCATCCGGGCATCCTGGGGGGGCCTTCATCTGCAAGCTCAGACCCCCAAACTGGGGAGTCGGGCGATGAGGGTTTGGAATTAGTCTGGATGGACACTTGTCAATGAGCTTCTGGCTCCGTAAAGTTCTGCAAATCCTGTTGCGGGATTCTGCCGACACTCGCTCTCGGGGGGCACGAGACCTCCGGAACGGTGGGCATGAGGACCTGAGGGAGGGGCAGGGGAGGAGGGTGGGGGGGGGAAGGATCCCAGGATGTCAGGATGTGGCAGAGCGCAGCTGGCGGCCTCGGACAGCTGGGGAGGAAGGGGGGCCGCACCGTGCGGATGCCTGGGGTGGGGACTGCGTCTGAGCTTCTGCCCCAGGGGCTTCCATGAGGATGCAGACCAGGATTCTGTTCACGACGTCTTTATGTGCAAGTTATTTTTGCTGCTAACCCACGTGGCTGTGCCTGGTAATTACAGGGTAAAGGGAATTAAGAAAGACATAATTTCTCCCCATCGGCACCTGACTGCTCTGCGTCCCCCACCTCACGCTGGCAGCCAGGCTCTCTGCCTTCGCAGGTCTCGCTTTGATTTCAGTCACGCAGCAGAGGAATCTGAAACACTTTCAAAGTGATTAGAGAGAGGAAGCGATGGCAAATTTGGGTTCAATGCAATAATTACGTTAACTGTTTGTGGCCAGCAAGCTCTCAGGAGGAAAGTCCCTGCGGTCGCTGTGGGATGGGGCTGGGTGACGGCTGCTAAGGCAGCAGGGAGGGAGGTGGCCATGACTCTGCAGGTGCAGGGGTGGGCACGGTGCAGGTGCAGCGGTGGGCACGGTGCAGGTGCAGGGGTGGGCACAGTGCAGGTGCAGGGGTGAGCACGGTGCAGGTGCAGGGGTGGGCACGGTGCAGGTGCAGGGGTGGGTGCAGGTGCAGGTGCGGGTGCAGGGGTGGGTGCAGGTGCAAGTGCAGGTGCAGGTGCAGGGGGTGGCCCAGCCGATTGCCACATTAATTACAACGATAATGATGATGGATACTATTTATTGAGGATTTGACCCTTGTCCAGTGTTCTTCCCTTTGACCTTCACTAAAGCCCCATCAGGTGGGCATTATGCTCCTTATAATAAACACACCGAGGTCTGGAGAAGCCAGTCTCTCGTTCTACGTACATACCTGGGAAACGGCAGAGTTTGGATACAGGGTCAGTCCTGTCCAATTACAGAAACCACTCCGACCCTCCCTCTCCCGGGTGCTTCTGAGACGTCTCGGACCTCTGGTGCCAGCGACCTTTGTGGGGTGTTACCGCGTGACAAACGGGCCGACGCTCAGCGCCCTAAGCCAAGTGTGTGTTCTCGGGTCGGGGTCAGCAGGTGCACGCGGGTCTGCCCGTCTAGACCGTGCTCGGTGGGCGGGTCAGCGCCAGGCTGTGGGTTCACGCCTCTTCCTCAGCCATCCCGGAGCCCAGGCCTGGGTTTGGGGGCTCCCGAGCATGTTCCTCCTGCGGTGGCCCCCGGGGGGGGGGTCAGGGGCGCAGGCCCAAATGACAAGCGCATTTGCCGCTCCACTCAGGCTTCGTGCCTTTGGCCAGAGCAAGTCACTGCCCCGCGGAGCCGAGGGGGGGAGGTGTGCTGTGCTGAGCCCGCCGCGTGGCCAGGGAGAGGGCGCGCCATCCCACAGCGAAGGAGAGAACCAGGGGCCCTGGAATTCCTCATGTCTCCCCCAACCCCGTTCTGGGGGTTCCCGTCCCAGCCCCTCCCTGGTGATGGGGCAGTTAGGGCGCTCCCTGGGCCTCTGATTCCCGGTGACGTTCTCCCCCACAGCCTGCCTTTTGGGGCCCTGTTGCCCCCCCGGGCAGCCCTCTTGCGGAAGCTCCTCTGAGACCACCCGGCTGTCCGCGGCCGATGGCGTGGCCACAGGTCGCCTCCGCCAACTTCTGCCCGTTAGAGTTTCAGATGTGACTCGGGCGCCAATCCACGCGAAGCACGTGGCCCCGAAGCCCCGGTCACCAGCACCTCATCCCTCTCCTTTGGTCCCCGAGCCTGGCCGGGTCTCCCTTTGCACCAGAAGGATCAAGTTTGGGGACATCACCCTTTTTTCCTCTGCTCAGACTCATTTTTCTCCTTCCCGCTCAAGTTTGCCTCCCGTGCTGCTCGCCTTCGGCCGGACGCACCGTCTGGGTTTGGAGCCGAGAGGCCTCCCAGCAGCTCGGTTGCTTGGCCGAGCCCGTGTCGCCGTGGGAGTTCTTCCTTAGGACGCCCCTTCCCTCCCCTTCCCTGCGCTTCCTCAGGGCGGCCCCTTCTCCTGCGGAAGGACCTGCATCTGCTCCCCCTGAGCCTCGAACCCAGAGGCTTTGGCCGCTCAGGCCCCAGAAGATTAGGGCGAAGCGGCCCGGGCGGTGACAGGATCCGTGGTTTACTGCGCGCCCCGCGGCCGGTGAGTCCAGGCAATCGGGGGGGCGGGGAATGTGAACACAGATCCACAAGTACCAGCCTCGGGAAATGAAGCGTAACTAGACAATGTTGGGCAAATTTACAGGATTGTGATTCCTGCCCGGTCAGATCGTTACTTCCCAGCGTAGAGGAGTAACCTCGAGGTCAAGTCCAAATTGCCTGTTTTATGCTTCTGTGGATCTAAGTACCAGGCAGGAGTGTGATGGGCTGGGGGGGGGGGGTCCCTGTGGGCCGGCCGCCCTGCACCCTCTCCGCTGTTCCCACCACTAGCCCCTCGGAGGGGTGGCCCGGTGTGGTCCAGATAATCTTTTCTCTTCCTTCTGTGACCCGAGGGGAGGGGACTCCTGTGCCCCCCCCCCCGCCATGCCTGCCCCCCAGTGGGGAAGGGTCATAGCTCAGCAGGGACACTGCAAACGGGCTCACCTGGCCCCCTCACCCTTCGAGCCCCATACAGGGACGTAATCCTGGCCGAAGCCTCTACCTCCAGGTCACTGTCTTTCCTCTGGGCCTGGCTCTGGGGCATCCTGGGGTGGGGGGCGCCTGACGTATAGTAGAGGCTCTCAGCAAATGTCGCTGGAGACAGGCGAGGGGAGGGGACACCCCCTGACCCCTCAGCCTCCCAAGGCCCCACTCGGGCTTCCATGCAAGGCTGGACGCGGGGACCCTGTTGCCTTGGCCGGCTCTCCCAGCAGGGCCGAGGGCCACTGGCTGCCTCAGGCACCTGCCCAGGGGAGCTGAGCTTGGGTTCGGGACATGCAGGTCCAAAGTCAGAGGTCCATGTGATCAGCCGGCTTTATAGAAGGTGACAGAATCTTGGAGACCTGCCCAGGCCCAGACGGTCAGGGCGTGGCCCACAGGAGCCCGGCTGGACTGGGGCAGCTCTCAGCCCCACGCAGGCTGCCCTCCCAGGCCCCCTGCCTGTGCTCCAGCTGCACCAATCCCACTGACCAGGTGTGCGTCCACCTGTGCTCACCTGCGTGACCCCCGGCCTTCCCCGGGAGCTCCCCAGGGGAGCAGAGGGTGAGAGCCTTCGGCCCACCTCCCCTCACCAGCCCCCAGCACGGTGCCTGGTGGCTGCTTGCTGCTTCCTGATTGGATGCAGGGGCCAGTGAATGAATGATTGTGCTGAGAATCCCCCGGGGAAGCCGGATAAACCCCAGGATCCAGCCCCACCCCCTGCCCCCCACTCCAAGACCCTAATTCAGGAACTGGGAGTGGGCGCTCAGATCTGCCTTCGAAGCAAGTGCCCGGGCCATTGGGGTGCCCATTCTGATGCCCGAGAGCGACAGACTGCCCTCTGAGAGGCCCAGGGACAGAGAAGAGGAATTTTCCAGTCATCGGGCAGGGGGAAGCGTGTCCTTTATTCTGTGGGCAGTGGGGAGCCACGGAAGGTATTTGAGCACAGGGATGAGGAGCCACCCAGCGCTGTGCTCTGCAGAAAATTGCTTCCTTGCCCAGTGAGGCCCACCCCCTCCTCTCTCTCTCTCTCTCTGTCTTTTCTTTTGGTTAACGAGACTGATGAACAAGACAGATTCGGGCTCAGCTCGGAGCGGCCTCTCTGACAGCAGGCGGGCCATTAGGGGCCCCCCGCCCTCCCAAAATGGCTTGTTGGCGCGTTTAAGCCCTTTGTGGGAGGCTCTCCTCCGCCGTAATGGGGCCTTCCCTCCGTCGCGCTTCCTGGCCACGAAGCTTGTTAGCCGGCAGGCAAGGCTGAGGATTTGGAGGAGGGACAGCGAGGCTCCTGTTTCACAGGCAACCCCGCCAGGCGAGCCCCCCACCCCCCGCCGCGGGGCTTCAAGCAGCGGGAACGTGCCCGTCCGTCCGTCGTCGCAAGCAGGAGGGAGGAGTGAGCTCGGCGTGGGAACCACGCACAGGACAAGGTGAGGCCTCAGCCCCGCGGGGTTTCTGAGAGCTCAGCTCCATCAGATGTCTGTGTTGAAGGCCGCTGTGCGGGACTGGACGCCGAGCGGCTTAGCAAGGGGGGGACCTCGGCAGTTCCTCCCGGCTTCAGGCCTCCCCTCGCTGCGTGTTTTAGAAAAGGCTCATTCGAGCAGTGTGCACGCGTGCTGGGGATAACCCCACGGGGGGGAGGGGGGAGGCAGGGGCCGTCCTAGAACTAGAACCCGTTGAGAAAACCCGTGCTTCCGGGCCCCTGGCTCGACGGGGGGCAGAGGGGGAACTGTGAGGCCCGGCGCCCATCTGGGACCCC
>JAQQSY010007508.1:0-10416 GCA_028646535.1 Procyon lotor | reverse complement strand
TTAGGGTTTCACATATACCTAAATGGTCCCAGACCTTAGGAAGGAAGGAAGGAAGGAAGGAAGGAAGGGAGGAAGGAAGGAAGGAAGGAAGGAAGGAAGGAAGGAAGGAAGGAAGGAAGGAAGGGAGGGAGGGAGGGAGGGAGGGAGGGAGGGAAGGGGCAGATGGAGGGCCTTAAAGTAGCTTGAAAACTGTTGGACTCCTTAAATTCCCTTTTTACACTGTGTAATTCTATTCCTCTTGCTTTTCTCTCTCCAGGAGTGGCAGCAGCAAAGGTCTGGTTACCTCAGACTAGTTCCTAAAATGAGAGATCCTAAAGAATACAAACCCAAGCCTGAAGCAAAGGGATGAAAACAGGGTAGGACATTATATGTTCTTAGCATAGATTCTACACTTTAGAAGACTCTTGCAAAAAATACACAACAGAAGAGCATTTTGCAGTGGGGGTTTGAGCACACTAAGCAACACAGATTTCTTTGCACATGACGTGGCATTTTTGTTCCTCAGCACATACCTATCAGCTATCGCACACTGACGGTCATAATTATAGAGATATACCTCTTGCTTCCTGTCTCATTCCAAAATGCCATGGTATATTTACAGAACTACACATGTATCACAAAACAGAAAGATGAGAGGTTTTAATGAATTATTAAGAAAAACTGCAAACAGAAGTTTCTGGTTGGCCTCTTGTTTTTCCACAAGCAAAGGATTAAGTAAGCTTCTCTCTAGGACAGGATCTGGAAATCACAATCTTCTTTGCATCTTGAGATTCAACCATATTGTAAAATACATAGGCATTTGTTTTGAATGCAAAGATTCTTTGACCTGTGCATTAGGAACTTTAGGACACAAACTACTTGTACTTATTTAGTCATAGAATCCAAACTGAAAAATTGAAAGGGAGACAAATCATAAGAGACCCTGAACTCTAGGAAACAAACCGAGGGTTGCTGGAGGGGAGGTAGGTGAGGGGATGGGCTATTTGAGTAATTGGCATTACATCATCGATATAGTGAGCACTGGGTGTTAAATGTAACTGATGAATCACTAAAATCTACCTCTAAAACAAAACAAAACCAACCAAGAAGAGTCCAAATTGACCAGGTTTACCACACAATCCTGGCTTGTCTTCATCCCCTGTCCATAAAGCAGTTACCACAGTTACCACCACTACAGAAGAAATGAAACTCTTCTTGAATAAGTCTCAGAACGTCTCTTCCACTTTCTTCTGACACTCACAAAGGTTGCTTACTACCTGGAACTTGAAATCAACAAGCACTTTAGCCGCCCTTGTCAAGTCAGTTGAGCCAAATTTCATCACTGCTCACCTCCTGCCTCTCCTATCCTTTCCTACAAGCCTACCTAGTAGGCCCTAAAGACTTTCTTCCCTTCAACAACTGCATCTTTGTCTATAGCCAAATAATTTGTCTTCATACAATAGAGTTTATAAACAATTTTCTTACTTGAAATGTCTGATATAACTAAGCAGAAATACATCTAGAAGAGACAGAATTAGACAAGAATAAGATTCTACACCAGAAGTTTCCACAAAAAAACATTTCAGAGTAGAAATGTTTAAAGTTAGGCAATAATTAGTGCTCACAGTCTAGTTCACAATCCAAATCCTATCCATGATTTTCTTTCACACAAACTTGGGAAACTTAATAATGTTATATTAACTATCTTCAATAAACGATTTTTGTAAAGTAATCATGCTTTTTAAAGTTCCCACTAAATATGACCAAATCCCTATATGGTGACTATATTACAGGTGAAATGACATACACAATCTTCCAAAAATACCTGAAGCTTCCTGGAGAGAAATGAGGCCTGGTACCACCTCTGTTGAAAAACAATGGCCCCCAAATTATCTATTAATTCTTGCCCCATTATAGTAATAACTCAAATCTATTGTGTATTTACTATATATCACACATTATAAAAGCACTTTTTAATATATTAATCAATCTTAAGAGTGTGATTATTATTGGCATTTTACAGGCAAAGGAAGAGAAGCACAGACAGGTTAATGATCTGCCTAAATTCATCAGCTAATGAGAGGCAAAGCCAAGATTTAAACCCAGGCAGTCAGGCCATAAGCCCCAACTACTCTGAAATGCCTCCAAAAAGTCTCGTGGGGAAAAGTGGCATGCTTAGCCCCTCTGGATACTGCAGAGACATCCCCCTCAGAGAAAGCTGTCCTAAGAATTTTATACAACCAGGCTTTAGTGTTCATTAATTGACAATAAATACTTCATTTAAAAAAATGAGAAAGAGATACAAGTGAAATGCTACGGTTAGGAATTCTTTGAAGAACAATGTAAGAGAAGAAATATTTGAAAGACAGAGATTAAGTCTATGAATATTCTTAATATAAGATTCAAATTAGAGAAAAAATTTTTTGTATTTGGAATTTGATGAAGAACTCCATCTTTTCAAGATGATTCTAATTCCTCTGTAGTTGTGACATAGCTTTATGCTCCTAAAGTAAGTTTTATAATTCCTGAAAATTTCTTAGAAGATTCAAACAACTGAAAAAACAAGGCGGGGGGGGGGGGGGGAAGTAAGATAGGGAGCATAAAAAGGTGAAGGAACTTAACCTGTAGTAAAAAGAGAAAATATTACCCTTAACTAGCAAAACAAAAAAATCTTACCTTTGGAAATACAAACATATCCACATTAGGAAAAACGGTACACAAACCTGGACCTGAATATGAAATTCATTCTGCCTATTTGTCTAAAAAAAGGTATATGTTTCAAGGTGGCATCATACAGTCTGATTTAAAATGGCACATCGGTAATACACTTGGACAACTAAAATCCACATAAATGAAACTATTTAAAAATCAATGTAATTTATCCTTTATGAGAATCTGACTTTGGAAATTCCATTATTCTTAAATCTATCAACTCTCTAATGGCTTTGGGAGGCCAGAAGTTTTATAATACAGGGGCCTCTCTTTAATGAAAAAACAAGTAGCAAATATAGACTTTTAAACAAAATTGAACATTTATTTAGAATTACAAAAGAAAGCAAAACAAATTACAGATTTTAAAAAACTGAAAAATACAACAAAAACTTCACAAAAATTGAGTTAAATAATAGTTTTTATTATCTGACAATTGCCTATTACATTTTTTTCGTACATTTTTTGGCTGATACTCTCTGCCCACTTCTTAAAATATCATTCTTTGAAATATCGTATCCTCTAGACAAAATGCTAATTTACTTTTTTCCAGCATGTCAGACTTGGAAAAAAGCCCACTCAAGTGAGGGGCCCTAAAGTTTAAGTTTCATTATTTTAGCTGTAAATTTGCCTCTGCTTTGGACATACATTGTCAAAATGGCTTTGAAACATATATACATTTTATTGAAATAAATATAAACTGCATATAGCTTCTTGGTATGACTTTGATTTGGCATTTCACTCAACTCTTTTTCAAATAAATTTCTTTTTGCCTTAAGAACTCAACTCCAGATTTAAGTTTTTCATACTAAATCATTTTATTTCCATTCCATGGGAAATTTTTTTAAAGATTTTCTTTTTTTCATTTGAAAGAGAGCAGGAGCTGTGGGGAGGGGCAAAGGGAGAGGGAGAAACAGATTCCCCCAACCCCCAGCCCAGAGCAAGGAGCCTGATGCAGGGCTCACTCCCAGGACCTGGAGATCAAGACCTTAGCCAAAGGCAAGTCCCCAACTGACTGAGTCACCCATGCACCCCTCCATGGGAAATTTTTAAAGCATAATGTATTCTGATCATTGACCTCATATCAGTCAAATTTTCCAATTCTTATCCTGAAAGGAAAAGCAAAGATGATGTTTTTTACTTCACCCTTCCTTAAACATTTTTTAGACATTTGAAACAAAAAGGATACTGAACCATAGCTCTTTCTAATTACTGCAGAAAAAGAAAGATACATACCGTATACTGTGCTATATTCCAATTATGGCTATCGGTGAAAATAGGTGAGGAAATGCATCCAATTTTAACATTTTCTCTAAGCATCAAGGTCCTGATAAGTCTTTCAGTTACATGATGAGCCTGAAGGAAAGTTCATCATCTGTGGTTCCTACATAGAGAAAAAAATATTATATGCATGTTTATTTAGAGTTCTTTAATGTTATCATCAATTTAATTTTAGATGTATGTTATTTGTTTACATTATTTAATTTTACATTATCTATTTTATTTGCATTCAGTAACTATAGCTACCAATCTTCCCTCTAAATAACTCATTCCCCATTTTAATTTTTTTTTATTTTAGCCTTTGGAAAACTGTGTAGTGGTATCTTGTTGTGGTTTTAAAATGCATTTCCCTAATAGACATGAAGTCAGTGTGATCATCTTTCATTTGCTTATTTGATATTTGTATCTCCTTTCTAGTAAAATGTCTCTATATCTTTTGCAAATGTACTAATTGAATTTTTTTCTAATGTAAGTTTTGAGAGCTATCTATTTAAATAAAAGTCATTTGTTAATTTGTAATTTGTAGTATTTTCTCCCAGCTTGTATTTGTATTTTAATCCTCTTAACAGGGTCATTCACAGGGCAGAAGTTTTAAATTTCGATGGGATCCAATACACCAAAGTTTCCACTATTGTGCTTTTGGTATCATCTACCCATTTTTAATTTAATGTGAAAACTATATATAAATTTACTAAAGGCAGTAAATATGAAATTTAATTGTGAAATTAAGTTGTGAAATAATGAATCGTGAAAATTTCAGATGTGAAATCCGAATTTTTCAGTTTTAATGGAAGATTAAAAGAAAGTACCTATCTATGCCCAGATGTTTATCAAAGACATATGTCTCATTCTTTTCAATATATACACACCAAAAAGATGTAAAAAAAACATTCAAAAGAGAGAAAAACAATAGAAGTTAAATGCCGCTTGATTAAAGTTCAGGTAATACATTATTTCTATGTAACTGTTAAAACCATGATTTAGCTATTTACTGTCAAATTTGTAATAATATCTAGAATAGTCTTATGTCAGGAGGAAAATGATCTGATGTCACTGAGAGACAAAGCTTCTCTCAATATTATTTTTAAAATGTTATTTACAGACACAATTAAGCACAAGTTTTGACTTTGAAATTAAAAAGATATATGAACCAATACTTAAAGGAAATGAAAGAATGAGTAAAAAATATTTAAAACCATTACATTCTGTATAATTAGACAAGAAATAAAATTGGAACAAAATAACCAGTCAAGAAATGGGCAGAAGAAGACATGAACAGACATTTCTCCAAAGAAGACATACAAATGGTTAATAGACACGTGAAAAAATGCTCAACATCACTCAGCATCAGGGAAATACAAATCAAAACCACAATGAAATACCACTTCACACCAGTCAGAATGGCTAAAATGAATAACTCAGGAAACAACAGAAGTTGGCAAGGATGTGGAGAAAGGAGAGCCCTCTTTCACTGTTGGTAGAAATGCAAAATAGTGTAGCCACTCTGGAAAACAGTATGGAGGTTCCTCAAAAAGTTAAAAATAGAACTATCCCATCACCCAGAAATTGTACTACTAGGTATTTATCCAAAAAATACAGTGATTTGAAGGAGCACATGCCCCCCAATGTTTATAGCGGCAATGTCCACAATAACCAAAGTATGGAAAGGTCCCAGATGTCCATCCATCAACAGATAAATGGGTAAAGAAGATGTCACATACATATGTGTGTGTGTGTGTGTGTGTCACATATATGATGTCACATATAAATATGTGTCACATATATATGTCACATATATATGACAAGAAGATGTCACATATATATATGTCATATATATATGAATATTATTCAGCCATCAAAAAGAATGAAATCCTGCCATTTGCAATGACATGGATAGAACTGGAGGGTTTTATGCTAAGCGAAATAAGTCAGTCAGAGAAAGACAAATACCATATGATTTCACTCAAATGTGAAATTTAAGAAAGAAAACACATGAGCATGAGGAGGGGAAGGAAAAATAAGATAAAAACAAAGAGGAAGGCAAACCATAAGAGACTCTTAACTACAGGAAACAAACTAAAAGTTGCTGGAGGGGTGGTGGGTAGGGGGATAGGATAATTGAGTGATGGACATTAAGGAGGGCACTTGATGTAATGAGCACTGGGTGTTATATGCAACTGATGTAGAATTTAGAATCGTAATACACTAATGTGTAATACACATTACTAATAATACACTATATATTAGCTAAATTGAACTTAAATTTAAAAATAAGAAACAAAATTGGGATTATTCAGTTAAATTTCAAGAAAAATGTAAAGTTCATGGGGCACCAGGGTAGCTCAGTCGTTAAGCGTCTGCCTTCAGCTCAGGTCATAATCCCAGTGTCCTGGGATCGAGCCCTGTGTCAGGCTCCCTGCTCAGCAAGAAGCCTGTTTCTTTCTCTCCCCCCCCCCCCGCTTGTGTTCCCTCTCTCGCTCTCATTCTCTGTCAAATAAATAAATAAATAAAATCTTTTTTAAAAAAATGTAAAAATGCAAAGGGCAGATACAAGAATGTTAGGTTTTTGTGCACAGGATTCCTCATTACTTCCCCATTTCTATATATTTATTGCACTTAATACTTAATTTTTTAGTTATACTAAGCAAAGTAAATGATTGAGTATTTATTTATTTACTGTGTGGCTAATGTAATGAATAAAATGTACCCTATGTGCACAAAACCTGAATCAAATATTTAATCAGCACTTGCCAAAACTATCTAAAGTTATTTTTCTCTAAAAGAGAGCAAGTTGGGTAGGGTTGTTTTTCAAAAATGGAAATTTTGTGTTCCTTAGTTTTCATTACTAATGTAATTTTAAACTGCAAGGCTCTAAAGCATCTGGCAACTGGAGCCAAATTTCACAACTCATATTTATCAGTACACAAATATTGACATTATGGTATCTATCTTATTAGACTTGTGAAATTCTGTTATTCCTGACTTCCAAGGTATCATGATAGGATTGTAAAAGTTTTCCTTATACTTTTGCCTTTATCATGTAAAAAATCAAATGAGAGTTATACTTTGCTGTCAGAACAACAAAATAATTTAGATTTCTTGGTAAAGATTGTAAATATTATTCCCAGGAAAGCTCTAAATACAAAATAGACCATTCATATTATCCATAACAGCATCCACCTTTTCTCATTTACTATACATTAACATCTACAAGATCTGCTCTATGTGATACCAGTGCTGTTTTCAAATCTAAATATATCCTCATAAAATTCTGTGATCCTCATTTTTCTGTAACATTAAGTTCTTAATGGACATTAAGATGTCCATTATACATGAATTTATCACTTACACACTTAGTAAATATCCTTTGCAATTATTCAAATACATGAATTTATCATTTACACACTTAGTAAATATACATGAATTTATCATTTACACACTTAGTAAATATCCTTTGCAATTATTCAAAGTACTAGGTATGAATGGGCTGTAGAAAGCACACATAATAAAATAAAAAATTATCAAAGTAAATCTTTCTGTTACAAAATAAACCACAAGAACAAATTATTTGCCAGGAAAACAGTCTAAGATCACCTCTACCTTCTTCCTTATTTCTACTTTCTTCACAGATTTTACACAGGTAACAAAGCAAACACAATCAACATTTCTATTTCACTAATATTATCTTTATTCATTCTGAATAGGTATGAGATTATAATTCTATTTTGTAAGTGGCTGATCACAAGGATATCAAGAATGTAGCCAAAGCCTTGAATTTATCCCCATTTATTCCTTAATATCACATACATAACAGCTCCACAGGGCCCGTAGTTTCTTCAAGTAGAATTGTTATCTTAAAATAACCCTTTTCTGTACTTTCCAGGGAGAAAATCAGTAATTGGATGTTATTCGGGATAAAATAAGTTAATAAAATAATTAGAACCCAATGAGTTTCAGTAATGACAGATGATATTTAATGGCTTGAAATACCACAACTACATCAAGTACTTCAAGATATGTCACACTTTTTTTTTTTTAAAGATTTTTTATTTATTTGACAGAGAGAAACACACCAAGAAAGGGAACACAAGCAGAGGAAATGGTAGTGGGAGAAGCAGGATTCCTGCCAAGCAGGGAGCCCGATGCGGGGCTTGATCCCAGGATCTGGGATCATGACCTGAGCTGAAGGCAGACGCTTAACGACTGAGCCACCCAGGCACCCCAAGATATGTCACACTTTTGTTTAGCATTTGCTCTGCAAGACCAGTCTATGAACTTCAAGGTCAAAATTTACTATAATTTGCAAGTAAGGAAAGTGAAGATTAGAGAATTTTTTTGAAGATTTTATTTATTTATTCGAGAGAGAGAGGTGGGGGGAACGGGCAGAGAGAGACAGAGACGAGCAGAGTCTACGGATGAGGGGAGCCTGATGCAGGGCTCAATATCATGATCCAAAGATCATGGCGAAATCAAAAGTCAAAAGCTTAACCAACTGAGCCACCTAGGTTCCCCAAGAGAATTTAAGCAATTTGCTTAAGATCACAGTTGGTAAGTAATAGAAGAAAGGCAGAAACCAAACTCATTAATGATGCTTTCAGAACTATTTCTAACACTAGTGAATCCATTTCCTTAGATCTAAATTTTACAACTTATTTATTATAAACACAGTCTCAATGAACAACACATTATATGCTTACTCCATGCTCAAGACCATGCTCAAATTTCCTTTATTGTTTCCTTATCAAAAGAGAGCACTACCTGATGAATCACCCTAAAATTTGTGAAATTTTAGTTTTATTAATTCTAGCATATCTATTATTTAAAAAGTTTATATTTTGTATTGATGAAATCTATGAAGGAATGCTTTGGTCCTATGGCTGTCACCATTCCCTATTTCACCACTAAAACAGTGAAGACTGATGCTATACATGAAATTATAATAATGTGTTATATGGAAAGGAACTAAAGCTGCTATTTCAGACCTGAACTAGGAAACTCTGCACACAGTAACAATGAGAAATTTACTTGCAATTTTCCTTTATAGTTTGAAACCTATATTCTTCCAATCTCTAAAATTATACCCAATTAAATAAAGGTTGGTAGTTAATAATAAACTTCTAAAGTAAAGTATTTCACTCTCTGGATAATATCTGAATTTTTAAAAAGAGTATATGTTTTAAAAATATAGTTCATCATAAGATTGTTCGTCTATTTGTTAAAAGAATGGAGAAAAATAGAAGAAAAAAGAGAATCTAAGACACTGGAAGAAGGAAGAGGAGGAGAAGAAGAAAAATCATCATCTATTCTCTGCCCCAGTACATCCCTTCACTTACTCCTCAATCATTTATATGATCTTATTTCTGCTCACAAGATTGCAGAATAGTCTGCATCAAATAAAACAGCATTGTGATTCCTCTATCTCTTAAAACCATCCCTTGGCTTCCAAGATAATTCTCTTCTCACAGCTTTATTCCCTGATATTTCCTTCCTTTCCATTCACCATCTTAAATAGCCATGTCACCCAGAAAAGATGCTATTTATGAAACTTAACTGAGCCACAGACAAAACTCAAGACTATTTTAGGAACAAAAATATATAACAGCCAAGAAACTAAAGTCACAGTGGCTGGCATCTAATAAAAAATTACCAGACAGGCAAAAAAGCAGAAAAGTACAACCCATAAAGCAGAGAAAGATTAATCATCAAAACCAACCCAGAAATGACACAGATGATAGATTTAAGGGAAAAAAAATTGGACCTTAAAACAGCTACCATTACATATATAATTTCATCACATATATAAAGAAACTACAGGAAAAATTAAGCATGTTATGTTTAGATATAAAAGATATACCAAACCCAAATCAAACTTCTAGATGTAAAAACTAAAAATATCTGAAATAAAAAAATACTGGCTAGAACTAATATCAGATTACATACCAAAGAAGAAAAAATTAGTGAACTTGAAGACATAGCAATAGAAACAATCCAAAGTGAAACACAAAGAGAAAAAAAAGACTGAAAAAAAATGAATGGAATAACAGTAAGCTGTGAGACAACTACAAGTAACCCAAAATATATGTAATTAGGGCCTCTGAAGAGAAAAGAAAGAGGGCAGAAAAAATATTTGAAGAAATAAAGTTTGCAATTTTTCTAAATGTGATGAAAACTATAAACTTCCAGATCCAAGAAAGTGAACAAACCCCAAGCAAAAGAAACATGAATATACCAAGCTAAATCAAGCTTAGAAACCATAATCAAGTTGCTCAGAAACCAATGACAAAGAGAAAAATTTTAAAGCATCCAGAGTATAAATTTTTTAAAATAATAATAAAATATATTCTCTTGTGGTTTTTTTTTTTTTCATTTAAAAACAATTTAGGTGTGCCTAGGTGGCTCTGTCATTAAGCCCACATTGGACGCATTGTTCAGCAGGAAGCCTGCTTC
>JAQQSY010007507.1:0-10417 GCA_028646535.1 Procyon lotor | reverse complement strand
TTCTCCTGTGTCTGCCTGCCCCGCGTCACGCCTCTGCGGTCCCGCTGGGATGTTCCCTGCACCTCGGGACCGTGCACTCTCATCACTACACGGGGGGCGCACAGGACTCGGGACCTTAATCCTACCGGTCACGGGCTCTTCGGCAGTTCCTGGCTCGTGGCTGAGACCATGGCCCGGTGCACAGCGTCCGTGTCTTCGGTT
The DNA here is from genome assembly GCA_028646535.1 of Procyon lotor. Taxonomy (NCBI): domain Eukaryota; kingdom Metazoa; phylum Chordata; class Mammalia; order Carnivora; family Procyonidae; genus Procyon; species Procyon lotor. The sequence goes on along the minus strand of JAQQSY010007507.1, from coordinate 10,216 downwards.
CCCACTGGAGTGCATTTTCTCTGGGACTATAGTAGGAGCAGATTGCTGGGTCCTGATGCTCACGGGCTCAGTGAGCGCCGTCAAACCGTGTTCCCGAGCCATGTGGCCGCGCACGAGCCCCCCGGCCGTGGGGAGGGCTTGCTCCCTGTCTCCTTCATCAGAGCCACCCCGAGGGTGCATTCCGGACCTCAGCTGGGCGCCTCTGATGAGGAACAGGGCTGGGGGTCTAGAGGGTCCAGTGTGATCACCCTGGACACGGAGGTCCCGGGTCGCAGCCCGTGGGATGCCGTGGAGCTTGGAGGCCCCCGTCAAAGGACTTCCAGGCTGTGGTCTCGGAGGCCAGAGGGACTCCCCGCTCTCAGGTCAGTGGCATAACAGTGGCGAAGCAGGGGCCAGGGACCTGTGGAAGGAGGCTGCCCCCGGCCGCCGGCCACTCTAGGCTTTTCTCTCCAGGATCTTTTCATGCTGACCCCTGGGGCCCAGTTTATACAATCAGAAAGGGGGCACTTGCTCGGCCTTTACAAATCCCGCAGAAAGGCAGCTCAGAGTTGAAAGCTGTTCCAATTCTATTCTGTCAGCGTGTATTGCTGTAAAATCGCCTGTGTTCCTTCCCACCGCCCCCACCACCCCCACCGAGGACCAGGAGGAGACACGTGATCTGTCCCAGGCTCCCTCATCTATGTGACACTCAGAGGGCAAGACATCCCTGGGGCTCCAGGAAGCCATTCCCAGACGGCCGGCCAGACAGAGGTCTGTGGGGGGGGGGGCCTGCACCCTGGGGCTCGGCTCTTGCCCGTCTGGGGGCGCTGTCAGGGCCTTGGCTGTGGTGGTTTGATGGGGGAGCCACCCAGCCCCACACGGGGTCAGCCGGGCAGCTGTGCCTCTTCCCATGCCCCCTGAGGCCCTTGACCACGCCCTGCTTCCTCTTTAAGCTGCCGAGCTGGGAAGTCTTCACGAGATGTGCCTGCTGCAGCAAAGACACCAAAAATGGGAGGAGACCCTACAGTGGGGAGAGCACTGACCTCAAAGTCTATTCCAACCGACACCTCCATGCTGGCCCATCCATCCCCCTTTGCCTTCCTCCCTTGCGGTGGATGAGGTGGGCTTCCACCAGACTCCCACGACCCCATGTCCCATGTCCAGCACCCCCACCAGACCCCCAGAGCCTGCCCCTGCTCTCCTGGCGGTGCGGGCACCCCTGTATGCCCTCAGCACTGCTCCTCAGACCCGCAGCAGCAGCACCTGCCCCTGAAATCACACCTTCTGCCCGCCGAGAAGACTAGATTCAGAGGAGAGAATGGGAATGAAGCAAGCATCCATGCGCTCCCCAGCCTGGCTTCTGGCTGCCTACACCTGCATTTTCCTACCCGAGAAGTTCTGCGCCAACCCAGAGGGGAGCCCAAGACGAAGCGCGTGTGTACCGTAAGCACGATTGCTGTAGTTGTATATGGTTATTTTTCCCCGGAGCATGAAAGTAGTAGAAAAATAGCAAAAAGCTAAGAAGTAGGTGTATTGAAAGCCAGAACGGTACTGGTTTGTTTATATTGAAACAGAATTTATTGTAATTTTACTTCAACTTATTAAGTAAAAATTTTAAGAGGACTACTCAGTTAAGAGAAATTGTCAAATAAGGAAATTCTCTCCGTGAAAAATCAGATTAGCAAACAAGTCCACCTAGGGTACGAAATCGATGCTTTGCTTCATGAGACCCAGGTGTAGACCCACCCAGATGGACCTACCTGGGGCCTGTGACTAGGACGTTATTTGGAAAAAGGGTCTTGGTGGATGTAATTAAATTCAGGGTCTGGATATGAGACCATCCTGGGTTGGGATGGGGCCTATATCCAAAAAAAGCATCCAGAGAAGAGAAGGGAAGAGAAGTGCGGGCTGAGAAGGAGACAAAAGGGAAGGGAAGGGAAAGGAAGGGAAGGGAAGGGAAGGGAAGGGAAGGGAAGGGAAGGGAAGGGAGAGGAGAGGAGAGGAGGGAAGGGAAGGAGGTGAGACACGCAGGGGGACAATGACATGAAGAAGGAAGCATAGAAGAATTAATGAAGCTACCAGCCCAGGACCACTAAGAACCTCCAGCAACCCACTAGCAGTGGGGACAGAGACCAGCAGACTTTCCCTCCAGAGCCGGGAGAATATACATTTACCTTGTTTCAAGCCACCTAGCTTATCACGACAACCTGGATTGTTTGCATTAATTTTAATTTTTTAAAACATATTGCCTCTTTGACATGGATCCAGTGATCGATAACTGGTCTGGTTGAAGAAAGAGATCAGCTGATTTCCATGAGCTGGGTCACCCATGACCCCTGAACGCTGGGCTGCCCCCACATCCCCCAATGGATCCTTACGTCACATACAAATAATTCACACTCTGCCCCTTCCACAAGATCTACAGATGTCCCCCCAGGACCCATTTTGTCACCGGGTTTTTATCCGTGCTCTTTCCACAGCTCTGGGAGACTGGCCTGCCATTTGCCACTCGCCATCAGGCCCCAGAGATCCGTGCCTTGGGTGAACTCCACACCTCCACGAGGTGGGCAACTAGATGTGCTTCGTGGAGTTCTGCCCACTGGGAGGATTTCTCTTCATCGTCCTTCGGGGCGATGCCTTGATTGCACTGCATTGTCACTACTTCCACAACATGCAGACCCCCTCCACGGGCCAGCTCGTGTGCTCCTTCTCCGTGAACCATGGGAGACGCCCCCGGTGGCCCCAGGCACGGGCTGAGGAAAAGGTGATGAAGGAGCCCGCAGGTCCGTTGAGTCTGAGCTCGCTGCTCATACAGTGTACGTGTCTACTCCTGCCCAGGGTCCCCACGAAAACTTGCAATCTTTGATGGGATTCTGTTGCCTGTATCCAGTTTCACGGCTGGGCCACACGATCAGCTGGTGACCTTCTCTTTCAGGGGTGGTGGCACCCGCTCTCCCTGAAATGTGTTGCTGCTGGACGCGAGGTGGTGTGAATAGCACGGTAATGGCTGAGCCATCCTTCAGGATGAGAGTGGTGGTGCTAAGGCGCACTGGGGGCGGGGCGGGGAGACAAAGGGTTTACTCCTTGAGGACAGAGCGCTGCTCCTCCGCGATGGGCAGGGTTTGGTGTATCTAGCTCGTCCCGTGAGGATCACGGGTGGCTCGGCACTGGTCTCAGGTCAGCACTCAGCAGTGGTGGTAACCAGGTCAGCTCTGGGGAAAGGAGGACCCTGTGGCTGCACCTCGTGCATACCGTAAACGCAGACCGCCTACGACTCTCCTTAGTGAGCAGAACTGAAAACAAGGCGTGTTCCAGGCAATACCTACAAACTTGGTGGCTGAGCTGATCTTCCCCAGTAAAGATACACCTGAGCCATAGTCTCCATTGCCTCTAAGTCTGTGAAAAGTCCACTCTCATGCTCTAAGACCCATTTGACTTTTGTACCAACTTAAATGGGTTTATTAAACGGGCTCGTGGTGCAGATCTCCACCCCGACCTCTCCCACGTCGGCTGGTGCCCCAGACTTCCTGTTTCCCGGGGACACAGTTTGGGGTTTGACTCATTATTTCTCAGGTCTGGTGTAGAGGACAATTTCAGAGTTATCTGGGCCCTTCTACCAATATGCGCATTTGGACAGTTGTTGAATATCTGTGGTTCCCCTCCCCATCCAGTTCATATGTGGAAATCCTAACCCCCAGTGCAGTGGTATCTGAAGGTGGGGCCTTTAAGAATGGATGAGGACATGACGGTGGACCCCACCGTGGGATTCGTGTCTGTAAGAAGAGGGAGAGACACCAGAGCTGGTTCTCTCTCTGCATGTGCGGACACAGTGAGGAGGTGGCCGTCTCTACAAGCCAGAGAGGGAGGCCTCATCAGGCCCCGAATCTGTAGGCACCCAGATCTCAGACTTTCCAGCCTCCAGAACTGTGAGAAATAAACGTCTTCTGTTTAAGCCACTCAGTCTATAGTATTTATCACGGCACCCCAAGCTAGGACATTAAGCATATTTAGTTTCACTATATACTCTGGGTCTGGGGAAATAATCAGGAAGGGATCTGTAGGTGTCCACTGGGCTCCATGTGAGATGAATTGGGCCAATACTCCATTATTACCTTGCCTAAAGCTTCCGCTTGTTTTTAAGATTTATGTATTTATTTGAGAGAGAGAGAGAGAGAGTGGGGGAAGCGGCAGAGGGAGAGAATACCCAAGCAGACTCCCGCTGAACTCAGAGCCCAATCTCACAAGCCATGAGATCAGGAATCTGAGCTGAAAGCAAGAGTTGGATGCTTAACCAAATGAGCCCTCAGGAGCCCCCAGAAGCTTCTTCTACCTTCATCAATGGATCACAGTATCTCTTGGGGATCAGTGTATGTTCTAAATCAATATCTAATCATGCCCAGAGGGTAGGCCATTGCATTGATTCTAGGACATGGACACCTCTAAGGAAGGCCTGAGGAAAGTCCCACATTATGCACCTGTGCCTCACTGCAACTCCCTTCTTCAAAGGAAGACAGCCTCCCCATCAGTGGAGGGACCCAGATCTTTGAATTGGCTTTAGGTTCAGATCTGGGTCATGAATCCCTACTACGGTGATTTAAGTTGGATTTCTGCCTATCAATTTGGAATTTGAATTTTTCACAGATAGATCAATATAGATAGATGATAATGATGTAGATGATAGGTAGATGATAGATAGATAGATAGATAGATAGATAGATAGATAGATAGATAGATAGATACCCCTTCTTACACACAGTACATTCCATACATTAGCCATTGCTGCACATCCTACTTGTCCAAACACTCCGAAGACAACCCTTCCCACTTGGATATGGAAGTGGAACCCACTTGTCTCTGATGGTTGAGCCCTTGGCCTCTGCCACTCCAAGACTTTTCTTAGAAATGCAGAGTCACAGGCTCATCGAGCCCTTCTGTAGACCCTCACAGTCTAGGCTCTGATGAGCAACGTAGCAGTCTGTTGATGAAGACAATGCCTTTAACCACACTTAAGCAATGGTTTCCAGCCCTAGCTGCCCACTAGACTCTCCTGAGGAATGTTTAAAACTCTACCCCAGATAATTACATCGGAACCTCTGGAGATGGCACCCAAGTTCTGCAGATGACTGGGTCAGTGGGTTGGATGGGCCTTACTGAGCCTTACACCGTCAGAGTCCCCTCACACATGCTCCCTATTTCCTGCTGATAACTTGTCAAGGTCGTAAAGCCTCTTGGTGAGTAGGCTGCCCCTTCCCTCCCCAGCAGGACTATGTTGAGCCTGCCTCTCTGCTGCTCAACCCGTGGTCCACAGTCCAGTGGAAATGCCAGGAGCCTATTGGGATTCAATGAGTTGAATCTGCATTTTAACAGAACCCACCGAAGTTTTCCAGACACACTGAAGCATGAGAAGGGAGAGCTGACCCCACTCTCATCTGCACCTGGTGGGAATGGAAGTGGTTTGGGGTGGGGGGCGGTTGAGGGGAGGAACAAGGAGACTTAGCATCAGTTCAGGGGGCACCTGGCCCAGTCTAGTCCTTGAAAGGCTTTTGGGCAAAGCAGGGCTGGTGTCCTCAGACAAAGGAGGGGCACTGTTTCTAGAGGGAAAGGAGGCTCAAGGAACATGGAAGTTCAAAGTTCTTGGCTCTGTACCTGTCTTCATCCCATTTATCAGGTCCCTCTCTTCGCCCACCAGAGCCCTTAACTTCAGGCATGCGCAGTGATCGAAGTTTTTCCTCTCTCTAGAGAGATAGGATGAAGTCAAGAGACTAAAACTCTTGTGACTCATCCCTGTTGCCCCACCAGGGCTTCCATGCCGGTGCTTTGCCCTCCCCACTGCGCTCTAGTCCACACTGACACCAGAGATTGTCAGAATCATCAAGATGTCACTGTACCTGTGCTTACCTGTGTCATTGAGATTATTCCTGGGCTCCTGGAATATATGACCAGCCCATTCTCAGACCCTATTTGAGGATCTGTTCTCTGGGCCCCTCCTTGTACTAACTACCTTATCAGTCAAGATCTCAATGGGAAACAACTCCAGAACCAGGATAATTTGGGGTTATTTGGCAAGGGACTAGTTATAAAGGTGTGGGCAGGGCATGGGGGACACCTGAGAGATGATGTGGGAACTTGGAGCTGTTACCACCAAACGGGTTATAGGGAGGGGGGAAGCATTTACCAGGAGCCTGAAAGAAGACAGCCATGTATAGGAGGACACCTTGAGCAAAGCAGTGAACTCTCAGTCATGGGAGACAAAGCCTGACGAGGGCAATGTCTCAGAGACCGCTTCCCCCAACTCTGAGCTCCTGCCAGGACTCCCTGTTGGCAGAAGCCAGAAGGGAAGGGGCCTGTTGACATGTCCATATGGGTCAGCCCCAGGACAGGTGAAGACAAGTGACAGAGGGCAGACCCAGAGGCCATAGCCCCGTAGCACCACGCTACTGACTTGCAGGACTTTGTGAAGCCCAACATCACCACCACGCTGTTCTCACCATAGTTCTTTTGTCTGCTGGAAAGCTCTGACCCCAACCTGCTCAAGGCCAGCTCCATCTTCACTCAGGCTCAGCCAGCTGTCACCTGCTCAGACGCTTCCTGACCCTCCACCAACCACCAGGGCCCTCACTCCCTAAAAGGTGAGCCTCGTGTCGGCACTGTGCCTGTCACAAAGCAAGTACTCCATGAATGTGTGTCCATCTACTTACTGGACTTCTGTGATTGCCTATGCTGGCATTTGTCTAAACCAAACATCTATATTTGTTAATTCATCCATCCATACATCTGTGCAACCATGCATCCGTCTGTCCAAGCATCCATGATGCCTCCATCCATCCATCCAAGGATCTGTGATCCATGATTCATGCATCCATCCATAGATATAACCAAGTATCCATCCATCCACCCATGCATTCATCCAAGCACCCATCCACCTATTCAAGTGTCCATGATCTATCCATTATCCATCCATCCATCCATCCATCCATCCATCCATCCAAGCGTCCATGATCTATTCATCCACCCAAGTATGTGGGAGCCATGATTCATCTACCCGAGCATTTATCCATCCATTCATCCAAGCATCCATCCATCCATCCATCCATCCATCCATCCATCCATCCATCTATTCATCCATCCATCCGCCCATCCATACATACATCTATCTGTCCATCCATCCCTCTATTTATCTATCCATCCAACCATCCATCCTTCTTCTATATCATTTATCTATCAACCTATCAAGTATTTATCTATCTATCTTTTAATCCATCCATCCACCCATCCACCCATCCATCCATCCAAGTGTCCATGCGGCCACCCACCCCCCATACAGCCATCCATCCATTTAAGATCTATTCTCTTATCCCTTTCAGCACCAGCCTCACTTCACCAGGTGCCTGTGGCTTATGACATTAACCTCATCTTTAACTCCTCCTCCGACTTCTTTTCTTGGAGGTTGTGTAGAAACACACAAAGGGACACTGGACTGCAGACACCCTGGACCAAGAAAGCTTTGCCTCTTAGGTCACCATAGCCCATCTCTGCATAAGTGCAAAGTGCTCTCTCGCTGACCAAGGGCGTAAGGTGACCATTTTTCATACCCACCGCCGGGTGGGCAGGCAGAGAAGCCCTAATTGGTGCAGTAGTTTTCTTACTCCCCACCCCCAGTCAAAACAAAGAGTAGAAGGCAGAGAGCTCGAGAGCAGTCTGTTTTTCATTTGTTCACTTAAAGATAGCTTTCTCCTTCCTCTGTGAGGCAGCTAAATAGATTTAACAATGATTCATTAAAGTTCTGTCTACAGAACATCAAATCAGTCAGTGGGGAGGTTTACATTGTCAAATTACTAGATATTCATTCCACGGTGTGACTAACTTTCCACTGAAGCGAACAGATTTCTTGTTCTGTAAGCCTCACACCGTAATAATGCCCCACTGAGTAACACGTTTATAACACTCTGCAAACCCATAACTCAGTTAAGGAGCATTTCTAGAGAAGCCTTGCATAAGTCCCCAGACCCCTTTGTTTCTTCCCATTAGATGGCATCCCAGGCACCGTTTTTTGTTTTCAAAGCCAGAAAATGAGTGGAAAGCCAGTGTGTAAGCCAACTTGCTAAATGGGACAAATAATGGCATTTATTGGGAACGTGGGATGGACATTATTTCTACCATGCGTGTCATTACCTCAAACCCTTGTACCTGATAATGTCATCTCTTAAAAGAATCAATCCGGGTTGCAAAATTATAAAAACGAGTATTTCTAGAATACTGTGTGTCTTCTCAAGCCACCGTTACGAGATTTTTATGGAGTAGGTTGCAAAGGGTGTATGCGCTTTGCGGGTGGAGCAAGATTAATCAGCATTAACTAGAAGACAGATTCGTGTCTGGGCCAGGGTGCTAAACGGGCTCAAGAATAGGCTCTTTCAGTGCACACATGTGTGCACACACACACGCACCAAGAAAGCTGCCTCTTACAGTCCAGGCCTCCCTCCCAGAACTAGCAAGCTCTGAGCTCTGTGAGCTCACTTGCAAATTCTAGTAAGAAACGACGTCCCAGGGGCACCTGGGTGGCTCAGTCGTTAAGCGTCTGCCTTCGGCTCAGGTCATGATCCCAGAGTCCTAGGATCGAGCCCCGCATCGGGCTCTCTGCTCAGCAGGGAGCCTACTTCTCCCGCTACCATACCATTCCCTCTGCTTGTGTTCCCTCTCTTGCTGTGTTTCTAGCTGTCAAATAAATAAAATCTTAAAAAAAAAAAAAAGAAAGAAACGACGTCCCATCTCATGGTGGGAAAAGGAGCATGAGACAGACCGCAAGCTCCGTAGCTGAGACGTGCAGGGAAATGCAGAAGATGGTCTTCCTCGCTCTGGGCACCCTGCAAGTGATGGGTCTCCTGTCAACAGGACCCCGACACCAGGGGTCGGTTTCTAGGACTTTCCATATTCCCTGAGGGTTAGAGTTGGGCTATTTTTGAGCAAAATACGGGAGCCAGTTCTGCTGACCCCCAAAGCACACAGGTTGTGTAGAAACACACAAAGGGACACTGGGCTGCAGATACCCTGGACCAAGGGGGACCCCTCCTGGCCCCAGGGGGACCCCAGACGGTCACAGCGGGTCAGCTGCCGGCAGGGTAACCTGCTCCAAGCCCAAAGCCCAGCAGGTCCAGGGAGGACGAAGTGCCAGGAAGATGCCAGTGCCCCCGGCAGAGGAGCAGTTCCAGGAGCAGACCCCGCTCCAGACTGTTATAAAACCATCAGTTTCACCAGGTGGGCTCCCAGGGGCCCTGCCCAAACTACCTGGGTCTGGGGACTTTCAAGGGGCAAGTCCCTTTGGAAGTGGCTGTTTCCACCTTGGGCCTCCCGTCAAGAGGGTCATGGCTTGAATCAAAATCAGCACAGAGATAGTCTTCGCTCCTTTCATACCTGAGGGCCCCCCCAGGTCTACGTCCCTCCCTGGCTGGTCTGACAGGCTGTGACAGAGCCTTCGTTCATTCTCGCGAGCCCTCTACGGCTTGTGGAACGGAGGAAGCCCCTTGCCGCCCACACAAGTTCTCACGGGAACGTCCTTCCTGCCATCTCGGGCTTTCTACAGGCTCTGCTCTCTGCTTCCTGCCCCAGCCGGGGCGGGAGGGGGCGTCTGGTCGGTCCAGGCCCTTCACCAAAAGCCGCACAGAGGGGCAGCTCCACGGCCCGTGGCTAACTCCTGACCCCGCAGGGCAGGGGGCCTGGAATATTCTGCAGCCACGGTCCTAGAGCCGAGAGCAGGCCGGCTGCTGCTAGGTAGCAGTCCTCCTCACCTCTGCATCCGGGTGGCCAGGCCCTGAGACCCCACTCACCCCGAGGGGCTCCCCAAACATCAGGACACACGGATACGGGGCCTCCACAATTAAGCAGTGGAGCGCGGGTGACGGGAGCCCGCTTTCCCGCTGTGGGAGGCGGGAGGGGGTGTGCATAAGCAAGAGGAGGGGCCGGCAAGATTATTTTGCGTGGTAACGGGTTGCAGTTGAAGATGCCAATGTGATCACATCTGGCGTGATCCAGATACAGAAGTTGTGGGTCTGTGTCCACAGTCGGGTCAGGATGGGCACGTGCATTTTCTTGTTCGTCAGCGGAGACAGCCCTGGAGCAATGAGCACAGCAGCCCCGGATGTGGGTCTCGGAGACCGTCCCGCAGTCCAAGGCACCAGGGCAGCTGGGGACAAGGCTCAGCTACCATTAGGGCGGGACTACGCAAGGTGAGCAGAGTGCGTGG
>JAQQSY010007506.1:0-10418 GCA_028646535.1 Procyon lotor | reverse complement strand
TTTTTTTAATTTTATTTATTTGACAGCGAGAAACACAGCGAGAGAGGGAACACAAGCAGAGGGAACGGTAGTGGGAGAAGCAGGCCTCCCGTCGAGCAGGGAGCCCGATGTGGGGCTCGATCCCAGGACCCCGAGATCATGACCCGAGCCGAAGGCAGACGCCTAACGACTGAGCCACCCAGGCGCCCCTACAATTTGATTTTTTTTATGCCTTCCAAACAGCAGCACAGTTAATGTCCCCTTATCAATAGCCAAATAATAAATCAAATTAGTCCAAGTGGTTATATCCACATCTAGATTGTTCAGGTGGTCAGGAACTTTTACTTGTTTGCTTTAGCTTTTAGTTCTTGGTTATATCTCCAAATACGAAAGAGCTGAGAAGCTCCTGCTGTCCCCAAAAAGAAATTAACAGCAAACAGACTCCAGTTTTTTGGGATAATTACAAGTGAGTATCTTGACCAAATAAACCCTGTGGCCATCAAAACAGCCGATTGAGCTGTGCTGAGTTTCTCTGCAGGTCTGGCCATGTCAGCCAATCCAGCACACACCAACCCCTGGGTGGCTCAGTTGGTTAGGCGACTGCTTTTGGCTCAGGTCATGAGCCCAGAGTCCTCGGATTAAGCCTGAATTGGGCGTCCCTGCTCGGTGGGGAGCCTGCTTCTCAGAGCAGATCTCTGCTGATCTTATTGCTTTATTCTTAAAAAAAAACAAAACAAAAAACGTAAAAGTTTTCACCAAAAATTCTAATTTTCTAGGTTGTAGGAGAAATCAAGTTTCCTAAATTTCTAGGGGAATCTAACAATAGTGAGGAAAAGGTCTCATGGAAAGTGTCCAACTGTGTTTTTAAAGGGAGTCTGACCTGGTTTGTTAGATATGAGCTTAAAAAATGATGGCCGAGAAATAAAAATTGAAATAAAAGATTTATTGAAACCACATGTGTAATCTTGGAAACAGAACTAATACTCTCAATTTCACCTCTTGGATATTTTAAGGAGTAGGAAATGATTTGTGTCTTTTTAGAAATATCCACAGCATCTATTTAAAATGGTGGGGATTGGCTTAACCTGTTTTACCATTCTGCTGTTATAGGCTTTTTTCTTCCTTAAATTGGGAAAGATGAGTGAAGACAAATTTGGGGAGCATGGGGAAGACTATTACTTTTTATTTTATTTTTAAAAAAGATTTTATTTATTTTATTTATTTATTTGACAGAGAGAGAGAGAGAGAGAGAGAGATCACCAGTAGGCAGAGAGAGAGGAGGAAGCAGGCTCCCCGCTGAGCAGAGAGCCCGATGTGGGGTTTGATCCCAGGACCTTGAGATCATGACCTGAGCCGAAGGCAGAGGCTTTAACTCACTGAGCCACCCAGGCGCCCCTTACTTTATTTTTATAGCTGTTGAGCTTGGTATGAACTCAGTTTGTATTTGATTCTAGAAGTTGTAATATCTTAATAGTCTTTCTTTGGGCGTTATTTGCTAATGTGATTATTATTAGTCCCAGTTCATTTAATGAACAATGTTATTCTGAAGGATATCTAATTCTTCACTTTCTTTATGGTCAACCAGCGTCAGATGCTTTATCTACCAGTAACAGTAGTCCGATGTTTCAGGTCTTGCCTCCACTGATGTACCTCTCACCAGAAGCACTAGAGAACATTTTTAAAGGGTCTATGCAGGTGTGCAAGGACTTTTAGCTTTTTTGGTCTACCTAGAGACATAATTTGTAAAGAAAAAGGAATTTCTTGTGCCTAGCTAGAAATAACATATGACTGCCTCTGAAGATAACAAAGAATTTGTTAAAAGATCTCTCTGATTATAAAGTAACTATGCATACTTGGTTATGATTTAAATTTAGTTTCAGAGTGAAATGGCTTTTTAGAGAATTCAGGCAATCTGAAAAATATAAAGAAAGGAAAAATCACCCATAATATTACCTCTTAGAGAGTTGACCTATAATACAACCGTAGTTAACCCTTGGCCATTGTCCTGCCTGACATTTTCCTATCTACACACTCCTCAAGTACTCATACCTCCCACCAAAACACACACACCCTCCTCTCTGTTGTTTGTTTTTTTATAAAACTATGATCATATTCTACATATATTTTATAGCCTGCTCTTTCATTTAACAAACATTATGGGTAAATTCTCATGTTAACATAAAGAAAATTCTCATTTAATATTTAAATTTTTTCCAACCCCATTATTTTTTTTAAAGATTTATTTATTTGGGTGGGGGCAGGGTGAGGGACAAGCAGACTCCTTGCTGAATGCAGAGACCAATGTGGGGCTCAGTCTCATGACCCTGAGATCATGACCTGAGCTGAAATCAAGAGTTTCTAGTTATATTTAATATTTTTTTCATTATAAACCAAAGTGCAATGAACATCCTTATCTATGCATTTGTTGACTTATTTTCTTAGGATAAATTTCTAAGTGGAATTGCTAAGTCAGAGTTTATGTGTAAAGAATTTAGCTATATGTTGCCAGATTACCGTTCAAAAAATTTTCTGCTTTTTGAATTTCTACTTGCACTAACTGTCTTCCAGAGTGCTATATCTGTGCCAGTATTATTATCATTTAAAAACGTTTTCCAGTCTGATAGTTTAAAAATGATATTGTTGCTTTAATTTGTATTTTTTTATTACTAGTGATTTGGACTTTTTTTAAAAAGATTTATTTATTAGAGAGAGAGAGAGATCACAAGTAGGCTAAGAGGTAGGCGGGGGGTCGGGAGGGAAGTAGGCTCCCCGCTGAGCAGAGAACCCGACGTGGGGCTCGATCCCAGGACCCTGAGATAATGACCTGAGCCAAAGGCAGAGTCTTTAACCCACTGAGCCACCCAGGCACCCCTGGACATGTTTTTAAATGCTTATTGGTGGTTTATATTCCTTCCTTGGTGGATTATTTGTATCTTTGTTTAGTTTTTTATTAAGGTGTTTTACTTTTTAAATTGAAAGCTGTCTTTGTATATTTAGAACATATGCTCTTTGTCACATATGTTGCAGATTTTACTGTTTCCAAAATGTTAATTCTGCTTACTGTTTTCCAGTTTTTAAAAAATTTCAAGGTGCTGTTTTTCTAATTTATTATCACATGGAGTCATTTGTGAGAAATATATGTTGGCTGTCGCAACTTGTTTTGTGTTTCTTGAAGTGATCCATCAAAAGTATTTATATCCTTTCATGTCTAAGCCCTGCATCATCTCTAGAGTATGTTTTGAGTAAGTAATGTCAAGGAAATCACTATCTAATTATGTTCTTGCTAAAGTGCCTTGGTACTAGCTTTGAAGTTTGCTTGCTAATCTCTTCTTAGCTACATTTCTTTGGATCTATGGTATAGATAAGCAATGACAAGTAAAAACATAGAAGACTGTACTTTCTCAAGGGAGTCTGCTTTTAATATTGTAGTTTTTTTTTCTTTTTTTTCTGTTGCATTTCTTTTTTTTCCCCCCAAAATGTTTATTTTTTCAGTGTTAAAAGATTTATTGTTCATGCACTACACCCAGTGCTCTATGCAATACGTGCCCTCCTCAATATGTTAACAGCTGAGAATTAACAAACTCGATTTTTATTTATTTATTTATTTATTTATTTTTTTGCTTTTTTCAGATTTTATTCATTTGACAGAGGGAAATACAGTGAGAAAGGGAACACAAGCCGAGGGAATGGTAGCGGGAAAAGCAGGCTTCCAGCGGAGCAGGGAGCCCGATGCGGGGCTCGATCCCAGGACTCTGGGATCTTGACCTGAGCCGAAGGCAGACGCTTAACGACTGAGCCACCCAGGCGCCCCATCAATTTTTATTTTTATTCAGTTTTTTCCTACATTATATGAAAGCACACAAAATCAATATTAGTGTTCTAAGATTATCCTTCAGAAGATTTTGGGACAGTTATTCAAAGCAACATCCATAGTCAGTGAACTCTTAACAAGTATTAAGGTTTCTTTTTTTTTTTTTTAAATATTTTATTTATTTATTTGGCAGAGAGAGAGAACACAAGTAGGCAGAGAGGCAGGCAGAAGGAGAGGGGAAAGCAGGCTCCCTGCTGAGCAGAGAGCCCAATGTGGGGCTCGATCCCAGGACCCTGAGATCATGGCCCGAGCAGAAGGCAGTGGCTTAACCCGCTGAGCCACCGGTGCCCCTGTATTAAGGTTTCTAATACTTGCTACCCAATATGGATACAGTATCATGTACTTGAATGTTGCATTTTCTCACCACAAAAAAGAAATGGGAGCTATGCTCTGGTGGTAATCATTTTGGAACACCTAAACATCCAATGACATGCTGTACACTTTTTAATTGCATAATATTATATGTCAGTTTTATCTTAGTAAAGCTCAGGGTAGAAAAAAGATTTGAAATACCTGTTAAAAATAGGGCTTTATATGGTGTAGAATGTGTATGTGCCCACTGAGTCTTGTTTTCACCCACTGTCATACTCTTGGGTATGAAAATAACATGGTAATATTGACTATGAAATATAGTAACGTATTAAATTCGTGTCTCTAGGAATTTGAATAGGGGCACAAGACAAATAAATACATAACTAATGGGAGTACATGAAGAATAAAGATTCTGAAGGCTAAAGTATATCAGGTGGCATTTGATAATTTGGCAGATGGGAAGGAAAACATAATAGATAAAGCTGAGGTATTCAGAGAGGAGTGGAGAGAGAGGAGCAGAGGAGAAACAGTTGGGTACTGGTTGCCACAAGGATCCATACGGTGGGGGAAATGGTAGCCAGGTGGGTAGAAGGTGGAGAACACCAAATGTGTAACCAGAACAGTGTATCCTGAAGTAGAGGCCATGGACCAACTGGGTAGGCAGCTAGAACCTTTTCGAACAGTGGGTGTGGCATCCCTATTTTTTAGGGATGCAGTTTAAGAAAAGAGGTAACATGCTGACCGTCACAGATCTAAAAGAAGCGGAACCTACATAAAAGCAAGATGAAGAACTCGAAACCTAGTTCTAGGATGCCGTGTGCTGGGAAAGTGTAAACCCCACTGACAGTACGTCTTGATTACAAGATGGGCTAAGAAATTCCATAATTCTTAATTCTTAAAACTTTGATACTCTGATTTCTGTACTTTTGGCACAGAGTTAAGGAGCTCCTGGTGATAACTCATGGGAAATGGAGTGAGGTCACAAGGCTTCAGCGTAGCCAACGTGGCTACATTTTTAAATCCTTAAATCAGTGCAAAATGGAAAGATCACATGGTCTGCCATTTGTAGAACATAATCATTTCTTTTATTTTTATAGTACATCATAGTTGCAAAGGGCTTGTCCTTGCAGTTTGACTGTTTGCACTTCATGATCACCTCGGAAGCAGGTAGTGTAACTTATCATCACTACCTCTGTTGTTACAGGTTAGGACACCCAATCTGTGGGACTTGGGTGGTTTGCCCATAACCCACATTTCCTGAATTCTGGGAGAGTTCTTGAAACATATATGGCCTCTACCATCATTACATGATCATAGCTCCTCAATGAGATAATAGTGGAAAGTAGTACTTTTGATTTTCTTTATCTGTGCCCTACTCTTTTAGGCTTAGCATTATTGGTATTGAAATATTCAAAGGAATGAATTCTTTTTCCTGAAAAAGATAATCATACAGCCCTATCTTAGTTAGATTGTTAAAATACTTAAATCTTACACCGGCAGATATTTGGAAAAAAATTTTTTTTGATGTGGGGATGGGTCAGCATCCACGCACTCCAGCCCGATTCCTGCCCAGAGATTTATTGCAGCAGCTCAGCACAGAGAGTAAAGTGAGCAGACAGATCTTTTAATTAGCCCATGATCACGGAGCTTGTCTCATTCATTTAACAGATCTGCAAGGGCACAAAGAAAGGTTGTTTCAAATCATTTTCATACTGTTTTTGTGGCGTGTGTACTTGGCTGTTCAGGAGCTACTAGACCATAAAATCCCGCCAGTGAGGGTGCTGGACGGCACCGAGCTCAAAGGTTTATTAAGTGATGTGAAACTATTGTTTCGTACATGTGTTAAATAATTGCTGTCAGTGCAAGACTGTTAAAAATTCCCGGCTAGTAATAACACGAATAGTACTTTATGGCTTCAAAAGGAGATAAAAGAATTTCCTTAGTCAGCACTTGGGCAATACGACAGCATATGTCAGTTTTGTTATTGTGAGGACTTTACTTTTGGCAGATGCTCTCCCTTCTGGCAGCAGAACTCTAATTACCATATCAATTGCGCTGGGAAGGGAGCGGAGGGCGCGGAGCCACAGCCCCTTCTGCTCGCACCCAGGTTGCGAGGGCTGCAGGGGCCTTGGTGTGGGCAGGCCTGGTAGGGGCCGAAGGGAATGGAGAGGCTCCAGCTCCCCTTTCTTCCCATTCACATGGATTAGAGGACCATTAAGCTGCTTAGCTGCTGTGCAAACACAAGGATCATTCTTTTCTTTTTCTTTCTTTCTTCCTTTTTTCTTTTTTTTTTTAAACCCGGAGTCTCCTCTCCAATAGCTTTCCGTGAATTAGCCTAAGCCATCCTGCTTTAATTCATAGGCACTAATTATATTTCAGCATACATTCTAACACTCTAAATTATAAGTATCTTTAATCAGTTGTAACTAGTCCTTAAATTAAGGGTTTAGTGCTTTCCTTTTTATAGGTTAACAGGCTTTGCTGTATTATGTGATGGGATTAAACCTTTTATTTCGGAGTGGAATTGGAAATGTAGAGGATGCCTTATTTTTTTCCCTAAACAACTATTTTTTTTCTAGCCAAAGCGTAATTCAGAACTTTATAATGTCCTTTTAAAATGTGTGAAATAGTGTTTAATGCTGAGGTAGATTTGGGATGTGAACTAATAACCACAATTTGTAGGGACGTAATTATAATACAGATGAATAATGGTTTATAGTTGCAAAGCATTTAGCACATAAACTATGTGTTTTAATAATCCTCAACATGGGTAGTTTAGAGATTAATATGAGGTGGTTGCTGCAGGCCACACAGTTAGTTGGTAGCACAGGTGGTGTTGGAGCAAAAGTCTCCTCTCCCTTTGCAGGGGCGGGCTCTTTCCTTCTACTTCACGTTGCTTATTGACTGGACGTCCCCCACCCCCACCCCCATGTTAAGCTCATGTACTTAGGACGTTCTTGATTAAATTATCTTTTCCTGTCAGCATTCTTTATTTATATTTTTGTTAGACTTTGTAGAAAATCACCATAATTCAAAGCACTGAGAGGGAACCACTTGTGAGCATTTGGCAAAATTTTGCATTTTCGTGACAGAGTAAAATTAAAAAACCCTATTTTTTCACTCTTGGGCAAATAATTGCTATTCCCCTTCCTTAAAACGACATGCCTTTAGGGGCGCCTGGGTGGCTTAGTCAGTTTAGCATCTGACTCTTGGCTTCAGCTCAGGTCCTGGACTCAGGGTCACAGGGTCGAGCCTATAGTGGGCTCCGTGCTCAGCAGGCCATCTGCTTCAGATCCTCTCTCTCTGCCTCTGCCCCTCCTGCTCATGCACACTGGTTCTCTCTCTCCTTAAGATAAATAAATCAATCTTTAAAACAAACAAAAATCCAACATGCCTTTAAATCCATGTATCTGTATATCTCTATCTCTATCTCACAGGGTTTTAAGCCTGTTTAAAGGATTGTGAGGAAGCTCATCTGATGACTGTGCCCTTGAGGACTGACTATTCAGATCGGGTGTAAGAACTACAGAGACTTTCTCTTTCCAGGGTAGAGCTAGGTAAGCATCAGATCAGTTGGGAGATGTGTCAATTTCCAGTCCCCCTTGAAAATCCTGTGTGCCCATTAGTCCTTTCTGCCACCTTCTCTTCATTGAGATTTCTTCTTTTTAATAGAGGAGACTGGGTAGGAAGGACCTTCACTTGTCAAGGTCAGAGACTCATCCTGCAACCTCACTTCTTGAAGAAGCATATTCAGCCCTGGCAGTCTTAGGCAGGGTCCCCGGGTCCCCTGTACACGGCCCAGAGGTGTCCAGCTAACGGCCAAGAAGGGGCTGAAATCTCCCATGCTCCTTTGGTGAGTCATGCTCACTAGCATGCCGCCGAGTTCTCTGAGTTCTCCGGAGGAAATGGAGATGTTCTCTTTACCTGAAAGGCTCTCCTGGCCGCGCCCTTCAGTAAGATTGCTTCCACCCAGATCCTTGCCTTTTCGGATTTGCCTCAAGGCAGCCCACATGCAGGTGCTGCCCCATTGATGGGACTCAGGGCTGGGGCAGACACCACCCATCTTCTCTTTTCTTTTTCAAGTTGAGTAGAATGTCTACGCATGTTGCTGTTTAGGTGGACATCGAACGTCCCTTTTCCCTAAATGCTTGATTGAACTCTATGAATTATGCAAATATAAGGCAAGTAACTAACCTCTATTCTGGGAGAAAAGCGACGGAAATTGCTGGCTTGCCTAAATCATGGCCGCTAGTACCCGTATGCATTGCTGGTTGTTGGTATAGGAGCCAGGGAACCCCCTGAGAGGAGAGGGAACCAGACTCCTTTCTCTTTCCTGACTCACTTTCACCAGAACCTCCCTAAGGAACTGATGTTGCCCAGCTGAAGTCCCTTGGAAGGAAAAAGTCCGAGAGTCCCAAAGGAAAACTCACCACGGAGGAAGGAAGAGGTTGAGTTGGGGACCCAAGCTTAATTAACATCAGGGCCTGTGGAGGCTCGTGGGGGAGGTTCTGCTGACTGAGCCTGGGTCCTTGGCACAGTACTGGTCCTTTGACAGCTATGTAAGCGAAGGTAAAAAAAACAGTATCCCAGGGTGCCTTACCACCTTTGTGAGGCACTACTGTAATCTCTTCAGGAGTCAGATGCACTAGGATTTAGGCAGCGGCAGACCAAAATGGCAACTGTGAGACTTAACCAGGAACGATGGCAGCTAGAAGTGTGACCCATCCTGGATGGAGCAAATTGTCCATTCTCTATCAGTATGGTATTTGGAAGGATGACAAGACCAAAAGTTTTTGAACAGTTTGGGATAGGGATGGGAAAGTAGCTTCTAGAGGAAGATACTGGAATTGCTTCTAATAGTATAGGTTTATGGGGTCTCAAAAAGTGACCTGGAAAAATAAGAGATGGGACAACATTTTTTTACCCCGCCATTATGAGGGGAGTCATACCAGGACATTCTTCCTCCTTAGTGTCTTTCATATCCTTTCCTGCCTCACCAAATTAGCAGGCCCTCCTACAGCCATATCTCCAGTCCATTTCCACACTGCCTCAAGAATGGTCTTTCTAGACTGCAAATATGGTATGTCACTCTGCTGCCTAACCAGTTATACTGGTCCTATAACCTTTAGAATAATATCCAGACTCTTTGGCTGGGTGTATGAGGGCTTTCACTCCTTGGTCAAAGCCTTTCTTCCAACCGACCTCTTGTAACAGCTCCCGGTCTGCCCATGAACTACTTGCTCTTCCCCAAACATACAAGGCTTCTTCATGCCACCAAGTCTTTCATATGTGTTCCTCCTCCTGTATTTTACTTTCTTGCCTTTAAATTCAGACTTATTCAAATGTCACAGCCTTTGGGAATCTTGTTCTGCCACATGTCCATTTTTTTTTTTTTCATTTTGTAACTTACTTTTTTTTTTTTTAATTTTTATTAACATATAATGTATTATTTGCCCCCGGGGACACATCCATTTTTCATATAAGGCTATGGATAGGACTGTCTTATTTGTTTCAGAATGAATATACCTGACACCTTACCCCATGCCTGGAAATGGTAGACTCTAATAACTTTGTGAAATGAAGAATAAATGTGGAGACTATGTCTGTGGCAGGAGTGGAACTTTCCCAAGTACTTTGTACATCATACTAGTTATATTTGCCCTCAAGCCTGAGTCCAAGGCTTCTTCCCTGGCCCATATAACAATCTATTTCCAAAGAGGATGAATATTCTATTTTATAACCCTGCTCGGACCACATTTTCTAGGTGTGAATATATGCTGTGTTCTCTTTCTTTATTCCAGGGGCTAGAGTCGGGTGGAGTGAATTCTCTGAAATAGGAAGAGGCCTGACCTGGTCCCTCCCCATTTATTTTTCTCTCTATTTCATTCCTCATTCTCATCCAGACGCAGGTAGATTTAGGGGGCTGTGCTCTGGCCAGAGGTGGCCTGGAATGAGTGCCGTAGGTTTTAGGTAACTTTTTCTTGTGGTCTGGCTCAGTGCTGCCTTTTCCTCCCCTGCTGATGAGCCTGCCGTGTTGTCCCTGTGCTGAGGGAAGTTCCTCTGAGGCTTGGATTTGGGCACAGCAGAAAATAGGGCAGCTTTGTGCCTTGTGCTCGTTGGAAAAAGGCCTTTTTCATGGGTCCATTCAAATCTCAGCTGACATTTGCTCAACAGTCTCTGAGACTGGGCCAAGACAGGATTTTATAATTCAAGAGAAAAACTCCACTCCAAACCATCAGAATCTAACCCTGAAAGC
>JAQQSY010007505.1:0-10421 GCA_028646535.1 Procyon lotor | reverse complement strand
TTCTCCAGGCAAGTACTCATCTGTTGTCTATTACTATAGATTCATGTGTATTTTTAAGAATTTTATGTAGATTGAATCATACAGTATGTATTTTTTTATTTGCATTGCTTCTTTCTATAAGCATAATGATTTGAAAATGGTCCATTTTGTAGTATGTGTTCATAGTTCATTTCATTTTATTGCTGAACTAAATGGCATTTTATGGATATATCATTTTTTATCCACTCGCTTTTTGATGGACATTTATATTTGTCCACTTTTGAGCTATTCTAAATAAAGCACCTATGGTCATTAGTGTACAAATCTTTGTGTAAATATATAATTTATTTCTCTTGAGTAAATACTTGAGATTGAAATGATTAGGTCATATGGTAAATGTATGATAAATTTTAAAGAAATTACCACATTCTTTTCTAAAGTGATTGTACTATTTTTTTTTTTAAAGATTTTATTTATTTGACAGAGAGAAACACAGCGAGAGAGGGAACACAAGCAGAGGGAATGGTAGCGGGAGAAGCAGGCTTCCTGCTGAGCAGGGAGCCCGATGCGGGGCTCCATCCCAGGACTCTGGGATCATGACCTGAGCCGAAGGCAGACACTTAACGACTGAGCTGAAGGCAGAGGCTTAACGACTGAGCCACCCAGGCGCCCCGAGATTGTACTATTTTATGTCTATTAGCAATGTTAGGAGAGTAACAGTTGCCTCAAACCCTCACCAACATGTGAAATGGTCAGTCTTATAATTTTTAGCAGTCTAGTAGGTGAATGGTCATGACACATTGTAGTTTTAATTTATATTTCCCTAATCATGTTGAACACCTTTCCATATACTTGCCATCTCTATATCCTTGGGGAAGAGTCCAAATTGTTTTGTATGTGTGTGGATGCGTTATTTTCTTAATACTGAGTTTTGAAATACAAGGCTTTTATTAAATATATGGTTTGAAAATATTTTCTCCTGTTTTGTGACTGCTCTTCTTTTCTCATGATAGTCCTTCTAAAAAGCAGAGTTTAGATATTGATGAAATCCAAGCAGCTAATTTATCTTTTATGGATTTATTATTGTTTTGTACCTTAAAAACTGCATAACTCAAGGACACAAAGATTTCTTCTGTGCTTTCTTCTAGAAGTTTTATAGTTTAGGCTTTACACTTAGCCACTAACCACTATATCCTATTCTTTTACTATCTTCAAGTATTTTTAAAATAGCTATTATTGGGGTGCCTCGGTGGCTCAGTCAGTTAAGTATCCAACTCATGGTTTTTTTTTTCTTTTTTTTTTTTCAGCTCATGGTTTTGATTCAAGTCATGATCTCAGGGTCATGAGATAAGCCCCAAGATCTGCTTGAGATTCTTTTTCTTTCTCCCTCTCCCTCCTGGTTTTGCTCAATTTCTCTCTTACTAAAATAAATAAATGCAATCTTAAAAGTCATTATTATCATGGTTTTATTTAAATTCAGCCAAATTAGCTGACCACAGAAATACAAAATCGCTTTAATATTTCCCAGTTGCAGAATGTATCTTTTTCCCGTGAGAAAATTATTTTTCAAATGATGGGCTTATCTCATTTCCATGGCAACAGATTTTTTTCATTGAAGGGTAGAAATAAACAAACCAAGTTCTTGATCTCAAGTTACTCATCCTCTTTCTTTCTTTATTGTATTTTGTACAAATTAACTTACAGAAATACAATAATCATGGTTGTAAAAATGTCATTTACGCTGACCCCAATCTCAATCATGTTTTGCTCCTTAATCCAATGGGATGATAAAAAATTGTCTTATGGCAATGAGAATTTTATGAGCTGTTACTAATTATTAGAGTGAGAAATGCATGATGCACTAAAATTTCAGTGAAATGTAACTTAGACCCTACTAGTTAGCATTGGATAGTATAGTGTGATAATGTCCTTTATTGCATTCAGAAGCTGCATGTCACCTGGGCTTTACTGTGTCAGTGCCATCTGTTGAGGCTTTGCAGAATAATGTAGTGGACACTTCAGGTCAGAAAAACTGGGGAGGGAACATCTTGGCACTGTCGTTTCCTAGCTCTTGGAAGGAGGCAAATTTTTTAGTGTCTTTTAGCTTAGTGTTATGACCATTGACTAGGGACATTATATTTTCTGTTCTTTCACTAGAATCAAGATTAGGAGTAGATGACATCGTAGACATGAAAACCATATAGAGTCATTAATTAAGGTAATAGGACCAGTCCTCTTTTTTGTTTTTATAACTGATCATGAAACCGATGGAATTGTAATTTAACCGATAAGGATGATGGGAGGGTTTTTGTATATCATTGAATTAGAAATTAAGCCAACTAATAATACCAATTTTCACTCTCCAATGTCTGTTGGCTTGAGTGTTTTGTACATGCTCTCTCATTTATACCTTAGAAAAACCTTTTGAAAAAATATTAACTCTACTTTGAACTCTGGGACAGGTGATGTAGTATTGTGTTCAGTATGTACACATGGTATGGAATCATACTTCCTGAGTTCAAATCCTGGATCTGCCATGTCTAACTGCCATGACCTTATCCAAGTTTACTGATCTTCCTGTGCCTCAGATTCCTCATCTGTGAGATTGTGAAATTTTAATGAAAATCAAATAAATTAATACATGAAAAATGTTAGGAAAGTGCCTGTCATGAAGTACTCACCCATGTCATCCATTTACTATTCATTAATAAATTGATAATACCTATTTATAATTAACTAATTCACTAGGTCATAGAGAGGTAAAAAGACTTGTTACCTTGGTAGTACTTATTTAAAACCTGTTTTTTAAACCCAAATTCACTGATGGCAAATATGCATTATTTCTATTATCTCACAAGATAATTCATCATTGTTATATAAATCTAGATAAGATTTAGACCATGTAAGTCAAAGATGGAATCCAACTATAACTCATTTTATGTACTGTTCTTGGAAAGCACATGTTTGCTGCATTCTTTGACTAAAGTAAAGTATATGAAAAATCTAGACAATTTGGCTCCTGAATCCATGATTTATGGTGATGATTTATCCAGATTCAGCATCTTAGTACTTTTTCTTATTTACAAAAGGCCATGTAGCCAAGGAAATTATTTTCCTTCATCCATCAGAGGTTTGACTGGAGGAGAGCATTTCACAGACCAAAAACTAAGTATCTTTGAAGGTAGTGTGAGTAGAAAACTATCATTGCTGCCTGAATGTTAAAAGAATGCAGGAGTGGAAAGAAAACAATTAATAGCAAAGATATCATCTGTAATAATGTACATGATAGTCTTAGAAGGATAGGAGTTTGGTGGGAAAAATGAGACAACCAGAAATTTCAAAGTAAATTCAATCATAAAGGACTGAGGTAGGACATCCAAGAGAAGTAAACTTAATATTTTCAGGTTTGTTTCTAGGCAACATGGATAATGTGTAACATAAGCACAGCTTCATCAGGTCTGATGAAAATACTCAATTCTTTGCCACTTTTTCTATGAACAAGGTCTATATATAGATAGATATCTCCTTACTTCTTTTTTTACCTCTATATTCAATTATTTGCCACCTTTTCCATGAACAAGATCTTGGATCTATGTCTTCTCCAATATGGCACCTCATTGATATTCTCTGCAGGAGCATATAGGTCAGCATTTAGTTACTCAAACTGAGCCTGACTAATGGAGGTATGTCAGTCATTCATAGGGTGGGTATCAGTGTTAAAGGAGACTGGATTTTGTATATTTTAAGTGGCTTCAATGCAACAGTTGTTCCTCATGGATGGACTGAAATTCTTCTAGTGAATATGGTTTGGATGTGGCATTTAGATTGCTTGCATATTTAGGAGGTCTCAAACCAAATCGGCATGACCTGGTGCCCATTTGCCTTCAGAAATTTCATCTTCAAATTTGAAAGGCAAGGCAGGGGGTCATGAGGGGATGGAGAGAGAAATGAAACAAGATGGGATGGGGAAGGAGACAAACCATAAGAGACTCCTAAACTCACGAAACAAACTAAGGGTGGCTGGGAGATAGGGGGGTAGGGATAGGGTGGCTGGGTTATGGACATTGGGGAGGGTATGTGCTATGGTAAGTGCTGTGAAATGTGTAAGCCTGATGATTCACAGACATGTACTTGGGGTAAATAATACATTATATGTTAATGAAAAAATAAATAAAAATAAAAATGATTTCAGTCTAAAAAAAAAGAAATTTCATCTTCAATGATGTTCTTTATGAAAGGCTGATACTTCATATATAACCGGACAATTGCATCATCAGATTTAATGCTCATTCAAATATTTGACTTATCAAACATGATGAAGGGTTTCTTTGAAGCAACATTGAATAATCATGTGTTGAAACTTAGCTTGTAATGGTCCGATTTCTCTAGTTAATGGTAATAATCCACTCTCTGAACTACAAGACACTGGCCCATGGGTAGGAGATACTGAAACTGATGGAAACAATAAGCCCTCTGTTGAAGGGGTAACTAAGGAGGACGAACACTATGGATGTGATGAGCCATAGTCACTTCATAGTGCCAGTGCGTGTGTTTAATAAAATTTAGAACTTTGCCAAAGCCTGATTATTCAGCTTTGCCATCACATTAGATGTTTTCCTAAACATTTTCTATTATTTTCCCTAGATTTCTGTTTGGCTCAGAATTTTTGCCATTTTCCAGTTTCTTAGTGTTTGCTATCATTAGCAGATTGCTATGACTCTTTCTAAACTTTGCTCTGAAGGGAAATAATCACACATACATGTGCTCACATGCACACATGTAATTTTTCTTTTCACATAAATGGGTTCATACGTTACACGCCATTTTGCTATTTTCTTTTCTAACTAACATATTTGGACATCTTTCCATTAAAATGTGTGCTTGTCTATAAGATTCTGTGATAGATACATAGTATCATACTTTAGGGATTGTGCATAATACTGCACTAGATCATTGCACATGCTTTTGAAATTAAGAATCTTTTTACTGCAAGTTAAAAAAACATATTTTGATCTGGCTTATGCTAAAATATCAATATATTATAAGAAAATATTAATGTACCACAAAACCAAGAATAGGAAAATAGAGCTGTGGTCTCAAGAGTAAGCTGGATTCAAAGACTTGAATAATACCACATTTATACCTTCTATTCATGTACCTTTACAATTTTTCCTCCTGCAGAATGGCTCACTTTGACTATATAGTACACAGGGCAGAAAGTATATAAAATAATAGATCCCAAATATGTACATTATAATTCAGCTGCACAGACATTGACTTTTTAATGCATGGTTCCAAATCTAAATTCCCAAGGAAAGCTCCAGTTTGAGCCTTGTAGGTCCATCTCTGGCCCAGTCAACTTTGGTGAAGAAAGGTAGCATCACTGTGCAAAATGGCTTGTTAGAATTCTCTTGCTGTTTGCAGGTAGATAAGAGCAAAGAATAGTTCCTAGGAAATAAAAGGATGGACAAACAACCTTGTGAGAGGTTAATGTAAGCTTTTATTTGTTAAATTAACAATTGTTTGGCATTTAGGTTCAAATATTCTCTTATTATGGTAGTTCCCCCTTATCTACATGGTGTTCCAAGATCCCCAGTAGATGACTGAAATCATGGATAGTACTAAACCCTATTTATGATATACTATATTTTTTCCTATACATACATACCTATGATAAAGATTAATGTATAAAAAAGCATGGTAAGAGATTAATAGTAGTAACTAATATAGTAAGAACAATTATAGTAGAACAATTATAACAATATACTGTGATAGAACTTATGTGAATGTGGTCTCTCTCTCTCAAAACGACATATTGCAGTGTATTCAACTTTCTTCTTGTGATGATGTGAGAAGAAAAATGCCTCCTGGATGAGCTGATGTGATGTGAATGACATGGCATTAGGCTACTATTGACCTAATGACCAGAATCATCTGCTTCTGGACTGTGGTAGACCATAGGTAATTGAAATTATGGGTAAGGAGGTCCTACCACATAAACAACACTACTATAAATATAAAAAAAAATAGCTCTGTATATTTATGTAAATCAATATTTATGATAATTTTCAAAAATTGAAATAAGTCAATGGAATGTATATTTTATAATTTTATAGTGGCAAAATTTAAACCAATTTAGATCCCAACCTATAATGAGTATGAATGGAGGTGTTTCTCTGCAAATTCATAAATGTTGAGTATTATCAATTTTTTGAGTCTTTGCCTATATAGCTGGTAGAAATATCTTTGCAGAGGTAAACTATATCTTGCTTTAATAACAATTTATTAGGTCTTACACATTATCAAGTTTCTATACTGCAGGGGTGAACTAGGGTTTCTCCATATGAAAGTATTTAAAAGCAACCGCTCTAGTTACTCAGCTGTCCTGCTTTCAGATCCCCGTAGAATCTGCCTTTCATTCCTAAGAATGAATTTCCAAGAAGACTGTTTAAAAGCTAATTTAAAAGCTTACACAATAACATATAATGAGTTCTTCTTTTTCTACTTCTTCTGCCCCAGTTTTGTTTATTATCTTTCTCATTAAATTATTCCTTTTAAAACATTGTATTTCATCTTTATAATTTTCATAAACCCAGTGTCTAGCCCATTATCAATATATATTTGTTTGTAAACTGATTCCTTATAGTCCTCAGGCTAATGGACTCCCAGGAGATCTGGATCTATAGCCTAGCCACCATGCCTAGCTCTGTGGCAGGACCTTAGATTTCCTAGATTTCCTATGTATACAATCAGAGAGTACAAATAGATAATTACTAAAGTTTTTTTTTTTTTTAAACTAAGCTCTATGATAATACTTTGCTTTTTAAATTACAGGTGAAAAATTTCTGTATTTATTACAAAATAACAGAATGTAGTCATATGCTGTCTAACTGTAAATTTCCATCTAACAAATCTACAGAATTTAATTCAGATATGGCATCACTTACAAAATGGAATATTTTACTTAGTTTGTCACCTCTCTGCAGTGTGTTAGCCCCATCTAGTGAATGATTAATGAATTCTCAAAATCTAGGAGCATAGAAACATTTTTAAAGTTACTGCTGAATCATATGTCATCTTGTTTTCAGTCTTTGAGTCTATGCTATTTCAGATCTAGCTAAGATTGAAATGGAATTTATTGTGAGATTAGTTAGGGAAATGTTTAAATGCCTTTGTAGAACAGATTCATTTTAAGAGTGGAGCAACACGAAGAGGTAGAATCGATTTCTCAAATCCCACCTTCTCAGTTTTTATTTTTACCAAATATATAAATGCACATAGTTTAAATAGCCATACTTTCCCATTTTCTTTCCCTAACAGCAATTACACTTACATATTCTAGCTGATTATTTTAATATTTACCTTTGTGTCATCTTCTTTTTAAAAAAATATTTAATTTATTTATTCAAGAGAGCAAGGGAGAGAGTACACATGAGAGAGCACGAGGGATTGGAGAAGGAGAAGCAGGCTCTTTCCCCTGAGGACGGAAACTTGACAAGGGCTCGATCCCAGGACCCTGAGATCGTGACCTGAGCCAAAGGCAGGCACTTAACCGATTGAGCCACCAAGGTGCCCCTATCTCCTTCTTTTTTGAGGAGGTAGCAGGTATCTTGAGGCAGATAATATAATTGAGACATATAAACTTGGATAACTTTCCTTTCCTGGTCACTTTTTCTCCCAGGAGTTGTCTCATTTTATCATTTGCATGGTTTTCTTTATATTTGTCACTTATTTAGCCTCAAATTTCTTGTCCATTAAAAATCAAGGCTATGGACAGACACATCAGGAAGTCTGTTTATTCCATCTTCCTGAAAAAGTCTTTCCCAGAGCCTTTTGACCCACTCCAGCCTGATTTGGTTTTTCCTCCTAGCCTGGAATAAGGCTGTTATCCTGGATCTGCTTTCGTCATCCTAAGAAGTCCTCTCCTCTTTTTCCCCATGTTGAGTCTCTTGTTTCTTCTATCACGCTGCTTCTCTGTGGCTTCTAGTATCTTGATGAGATATACCCACGAAAACCTCCAGAGAAAGAGTGCATGGGAAATAGAGTTTTGAGATTTTGTGTGGTGTGTATAGTGAATTGTCTTTCAGCATTAACTCCAAACTTCTTTTAGGGAGCCTGCAGACCGTAAAGCTAAAAACTACATTTCCCAGCCTTCCTCACAGCGGGGCTTCTAGAAGGACGGTAGTTTGTGCCAATGAGATACATTCACAAAAGTTTCGAAGGTGTAGGTGAGGAACATGCCAAGCTTTGCTGGCAAGCACCACCATGCACCAGAAGAGTAGTCCCCTTTATCCGTGGTTTCGCTCTCCTGGGTTACCTACCCTCAGCATAGGTCTGCAAGCAGATGAGCCTCCTTCTAACGAATCGAATCGTCAGAAGATCAGTTGTAGCCTAATTTTACCTCACAATGACTTCATCTCACATAGGCATTTTAGGATCTCACATCATCACCAGAAAGGTGAGTAAAATATAGTAACGTTTTGAGAGAGAGAGAGAGACCATATTTACATAACACTTATGACAGTTTATTGTTAGAACTATTCTATTTTATTATAAGTTATTGTTAGTCTCTGACTGTGCCCAATTTATAAATTAAACTTTATCTTCAGTATACACGTATAGGGAAAAAACGCAGTAGGCACAGGGTTCGGTACCATTCGTGGTCTTGGAACATATCGCCCACAGATAAGGGGGGATGACTGTATTTTTTGCTCATAGAGGCTCCTGAGTGAGGCTTTGGGATACTAGAGGAAGCAGTTTCCCTTTGGTGGTCTGGTTTGGCAGCAAAGCTCTCCGTCGATTCTGAAAGCTAAACCTCAAGTCAGTTTTCTCAGTCAGCTAATACCCTGCAATATTGCTTAAAACTGACTAGGGTAGATTCTTTTTCCTGCACTGGACCTTCCATGATAAATATTTTATGTACGAGCTTGGTTAGATACAGAATTCTCACTTTGAAATAATCTTTGTCTAAATTTCTAGTGTTTCTGTCATAAAATTTGAAGCCATCTTCAGTCCCTGATCCAATGTATGTGACTTTTTATCCTCTTTTGGAAACTAAGGGGAAGCATTCTTTGTCCCTTGTGTTCTAAAAATTTAACATGTGCCATAGTTTGTCTGTTTCCATCTGTCATGCTGTGCTCTTGGTGGGTCCTTTCAATGTGGAAACTCAGGTCCTTATTTTCTGGAAAATCTCTTAATGGCTTTGATGGTTATTTCCTTTCTCCAAGTTTCCTTTGTTCCTTTATTTTGGAACTGCTGTTTCTTGGTTATTGGACTTTTTTGGACTGGCTCTGTAGTTTTATCTTTTGTCTCTTATTTTCTATCTTTTAAACTCCTTTTTTAATAGGAGCTATACTAAATTTTATCTTTTAACTTATGTAGTGAGCTTTAAAAGAATTTTGCTATGTATTTCTATTTCAAGAGCACTACTGAAAGTTAAAAATAGAACTACCCTACAATCCAGCAATTGCACTACTAGTTATTTACCCAGAAGGTACAAAAATGTTGATTCAAAAGGATACATGCACCTCAATGTTTATAGCAGCATTAATCAGTAATAGCCAAATTATGGAAGAGGCCAAATGTCCATTGACCGTTGAATGGATAAAGAAGTTGTGGTGTGTGTGTACATATATATAAATGTATATAAATATATATATAGAGAGAATCTTGCTATTTGCAACGATGTGTATGGAGTAGAGTATATTATGCTAATGAAATAAGTCAGTCAGAGAAAGACAAATGCCATATGATTTCACTCATATGCAGAATTTAATAAATAAGATAGATGAATGTAGGGTGGAAAAAGAGAGAGACAAACCGTAAAACAGACTCTTAATTAGGGGCTGCTGGAGGGGAGTGGGGGAGAGGGATAGCTTAAATGTGTGATGGGTATTAAGGATGGCGTGTGCTGTGATGAGCACTGGGTGTTATATGTAAGTGATGAATCACTAAATTCTACTCCTGAAACTAGTATTACATTGTATGTTAACTAACTGGAATTTAAGTAAAAACTTGAAACCAAAAGGAGAGCACTCCTTTTGAATGATCTTAATGTTCCATTTTGATAATATCCTATTCTAATTGTATTGTTATATGTCTATTGTTATATTTTTCTTTTTTAAAAAATATATGTATACTAGCATATATATTTTTCTTTTAAAAATATGTATATGCCTAATATCATTGCATTGCTTTTTTTGTTTCTGCCTTCTGATTTGGCCTTGATCTTTTAATAGAAGCTTTCATGAAGTGTCTGATAATCTTTATTTGCTAGTCATAAATGACAGTGAGAGGAACTTAAAGGAACTTAAAAGAATATGGTTAGGTTTGTCCACTGTGAGCTTTACCAGAGGATGCCCTGGTAGAAGCTACTAGTTTCCCTTTTGGGATACTGGAGAAACAAGTGAGTCATAGTCCCAGTATCTTATCTTGTATGCATT
>JAQQSY010007504.1:0-10422 GCA_028646535.1 Procyon lotor | reverse complement strand
AGCATGATAAGGTCATAAATGTTCATCCTGTTAGAAGGGGAAAGCATCAAGTTTATACTGTCAAGGTTAAGGGAAGTGAATTCCTTTCACTTACTTTAGGTCATAAGCTTCTTTTTTTTTTTTTTTTTTAAAGATTTTATTTATTTGACAGAGAGAAACACAGCGAGAGAGGGAACACAAGCAGAGGGAATGGTAGCGGGAGAAGCAGGCCTCCTGCAGAGCAGAGAGCCCGATGCGGGGCTCGATCCCAGGACCCTGGGATCTGACCTGGGCCGAAGGCAGACGCTTAACGACTGAGCCACCCAGGCGCCCCTAGGTCATAAGCTTCTTAAACAAGCTTTTAATTTGAGTTTCTTACAAAAGATTATCTGAGCTCCTGGGAATTCTTTCTAAAAGACTTACTTACGTACTCAATTAGTGAAGAAGAGTTCCATCGTCTTTCTGGCTTATAGTTCAATGAGGCTTTCTTTCTCTGGCTTTGTTTTCATAAATGCCTAACCAGGTTAAAATAACATGGAAAAATGCATTTGTTAATGACATTCACTATTGCCATTTGTATTTAAATAGTACTAGGCAATTATGACATGATTTAGTTATTTCTTTTGAATATTAATGTTTCACAATGCTTGAATGCTTGTCCCATCCAAAGCTTCAAGTTTAGTCTAAAATTTTTTATAATGCAAATGTAGTTACACATTTAAAATCCCACTATCATAAACTTAACTATTAGTTCCACTTTAAATGCCAAAAAGAGATGGAGCTTTAACAAGCTCTTTCAAACAATTTCATTTTAATATGAACAAAAAAATCCAAGAGAGAGATGTGCTCCTAAATACATTTTATAATCTTTTATCAAGGGATTTTCTTTTCTTTTTTTTTTTTTCTCTTCTGCTTCTTTCCTTGTAAGTTTGTAGGAATCAGCTTCATTGAGGCAGGTGAAGAATGAGGCTTCCCCTTGAGCACCTTGAGCACTACTAGAAAGACCGTTTCTCTTTACCATGTCTGGGCAACCTGGATGTCTAATGAGACAAATGGCCAAACAGGCATTTGTTAGTTTGGCATTTTTAGGATGTAAACAAGAAAAAGGATTTGTTGTCTTAAGCATATTTAAACAGATATAACTGCATTTTTCTCTTCTGAGCAAAAAAGTGTTATAGGAGATGTTATAAAATGTCAGAGTAAACATTCACAAGATAGGAAGCTCCAGACTAAGAACACAATAAACCCGGAGCCTACAACCAGACCAAGCATACCCCACAAGTGTTACTTACTCATTGAATCACATTGCACATTTGTGACTTTTTTGTTCTGATAAAGCAAATAACTACCTTCTGAGTTTTTAAGTTTGTGGGGGACTGGGGAGAATGGTTACTCAACATAGAGTGAGGGTATGTTTGGATGGCTTTGATTGTTTTTGCTACTGAGTGGGTAAAGATTATAATAGCCTCCTATTTTGGCTTACAGTTGTGTACCTTTAAATTTCATTCATATGTTTTCTTTTTTCGCCTATGTACTGATCAATCTCTGTATTTCTCTGTGTTTAGTATCATTATTATCTTATACCCCATTTTACAAATAAGGAAACAAATCTAAGAGATGTGCTTGGGATCCCAGGGGCATTAAGTAATGGAGCCAGGGTTTAAATCAAGGCATTCTGGCTTTAGACTGTGTTCTCTTTCAAGACACTATGTATTTAAGCATCCTTCAGAAAGACTTTGATGTGTACACTAATTAAAATATTAAAGGCCCAATGCAGACTGAAGTAGTGGGCTTTGAAATCTTGCACTAGGATAATTTCTTATAATGAGGTTGGTATTACGCTTCCTCCTATGAGAAGCTTTTGATTATATTTGTAACATATCTTAGAGAAAATTAACTATTGCAAAGAAGTAATAAAACATTATAAAAGGAGTTCTCATAATTCCTCAGGTCCTATTTTATTTAATACCAAATTACAAGTGTTCTTTCTACCATACTTTTTTTAGTTAAGCATTGAGTGTTCATTATGTAGAAAGAAGTTGAATTATCTATACTAGTTATTGGAAGTTCTTGGAAAATTAAACATTGTGTACTTATTACAAGGTATGGATGCATCAGGGTGTAGTTATTTTAAGTAGAAGAGGGAACTTTGAGACCTAAATCAAGTCTCTGGAGGAACATCTTATAACTTTGGTCCTGCTTTTTATTATTATCAGCCCTTCCTTTTAACCCATACCTCATGTTTCTAAAAATAGCGCTAGTTCAGCAGAAATCCTCATTTGGGTATACTACAACAGTAAACTCATTTGAGGGCTTTGTGGGCATTTATATATCTTTGGTCTGCTAATTTTAATAACCGGGCATCTGTTCTTAGCAGAAGAAAGTAACTATCTAAAGAGAATCCAGGAATATCAAATATTCCAGCTACATAAAATATTCCAATAGCCATTATGGCAGGAATATTAAACTTTCCAGCTTACTTGAAGAAAAGGAGATTAAAGTGCTCTACCTACCCTCAAAGAAGAAATGCTGATTTATGATGTTCTCAAAGAGGAATTCCTTCTTTTCTGTGATTCCCTTGTATGAAAGAATAATTGGTGTATTCCAAATTAAGGATTTCTTTGAAGTGAGTTTCTATGGATTCCAGCCAAATATATCAGCACATTAGAAAATCAGAGTTGCAGAAATCTCTCTTAGAGTATCTCAAATGTGTCTTGGGGCTAGGTCTAAGATAAAACTCTTAAGGGGTCAGAAATTCCCCTTTTTTACCCAGAAGCCAAACATCATCTCTTGTGTCAAATATACTATAGGCATACTAGACTATTTACAATTAGAATAAAGGACTGCTACATATGTCTCTATCCCAGTCTCTAAAGAAATCATACTTCCAAAGCCTGTTCTCTAGAAGTGATAAGGTAATTGAAAATAAACCTTGGCAGAATATGATATATTCTTGTACCTCTGAGTGTTCATCTGTAGCTCTTTCTATCATTATGAATGGTCTTGAGTACTTTCCATCTCACTGCTAGTGAAATAGAATCAATATTGCAAATTCGAAACTTTGGAAACTAACCATTTCAGGTTATGAGGAAGACCACTGCACAAATGGTTGCTAGACTAAATTCTATTAAAAAAGAGTGTTCAACAAAATTTCATACTGTTTTAACTTATTCTTAGGAAAAGTTAATGTCTGTAAGTTAAGAATATCTCTTTATTCTTACTCCTTTACTCCACATTTTTTATTCACACCATGAACACCTAAAATACAATTTATTCCTAGGTATGAGAAATAACCAAGTACATCCATTTGGCCCTCCATGTATTTTTATTGCTTCTATTTCTGTATCTGTAAATATATGTGGACAAATGCCACTGGCTCTAACTATATCCTGCATGTTTCCTGTTTCTTTTAACCTAATCAAAATATTCATATTTTACAATAAAACCTACATAATTTTCTTAAATTTTTGAGTTAATAAAGTCTGTAAATGAACTTCTGATCTTTTCCACACACTATTTGCCTTTTGCATTTTCTATCTTACCCTAAATCTCTGAGAAAATCTTTAATTTCTTTTTTTTCCTGAGTATACTAATAGTTATCATGCCTATTCTGCTTATACCAAAAAGAGTCCCCTTTCCTGTTTTCAAATTGTTCCTCAAATACTTAACATGGATTCTT
Source organism: Procyon lotor (assembly GCA_028646535.1). Classification (NCBI taxonomy): domain Eukaryota; kingdom Metazoa; phylum Chordata; class Mammalia; order Carnivora; family Procyonidae; genus Procyon; species Procyon lotor. Next base: position 6,764 of record JAQQSY010007504.1, on the reverse strand, counting down.
TCAACAAATACTACTCCAATTAAAAATAAATATAAAACAATTAAGTATATCTTGAGATTTGTGTTCCCTACCATGCCCACTGGAAAACCATAATTTAGGCTGCCCATCACTAGCCGTGGGTAGCATTTACACATTGGAACCATCTCCTGAACTCCTGGGTGTTCTCATCCTTTATCAGGGTATGCCTTGATTTGTCACGTGGCTCAGAGTCAAGGTCTTCTGTTTTAAAATAATGTCTCTTTTATTTTAAAACAATAGGGAAATGAACACAGATTTTGGCATAGATATATATATATATATTTAAGATTTTATTTATTTGACAGAGAGAGAGAGAGATCACAAGTAGGCAGAGAGGCAGGCAGAGAGAGAGGGGGAAGCAGGCTCCCTACTGAGCAGAGAGCCCAATGTGGGGCTCAATCCCAGGACCCTGAGATCATGACCTGAGCCGAAGGCAGAGGCTTTAACCTCCTGAGCCACCCAGGCACCCCTATAGCATAGATGTAATTATTAAAATTTCCAAAATGAAACAAGAAACAAGCATAAAGGGATTGTTACTTTTAGTAAAGACATTATCAGCCATAGAGGGGAAAAAATCTAATTAAGAAAATAATAGTAGTTGAGCTTCAGAAAGCAGGAAATTGTTGAAAACTACTGAACTAAACTAATTAACTTCAAACCATTCTATTTACCATGTATCATCTTAATTCTTTTCTTACTAAGATATTTTATTGCTGATTATTCTAGAAGATTTTCAGTATGAGCATATGGCCCATGTCATAATTAAAGTCAACAAACATTAAGATCTGTTTAAAAATAATTATATGCCAACAAACTTACATGGGATTTAGTTATTTGTTAAATATAGGATTCTAATTGGAATCTAGTTAGACATATTTGTTTAAAAAAAGGAATATGTTTTGTTTTTGATATGTTTCTTTTAGTTCTTAAGGGATTTTAAGCTTTGTCTTCTGCTTTAAGTACTAATAAAACAGTTTCAATGGGGAAAAAAGTCTTCATTTATTTTTGTCTCTCTGCCTCTGTCTTATACATACACTTACATGCAGTTACTATATATACACACAGCACACACCCATATGCATATATATGAACTTGAATAAAAATAAGTTTTAACATTACTACCTTTGGAAATGTCTGTATTTTTTTATTTTATTTTATTTTTACCTTTTTTTTTATCATGTGAGAAAAGCACCTTTTAGGGGATATCATTGTACATGCTTTATATTATTGAGATTGACTTTTTTCTATGAGCTGGATTAGTAATAATAAAGAAGCAGAACATTGAAAAGGAGAAAACTATAAGCAAAATTGATATTTTAAACTTTCATGCATCAAAATTACCTAGACAGTCTTTTATCTGATGGAATATTTCTGTTGTATTTAAGGAGAGAACTATTTCTTCAGTCACTTACTATATTATATTAAATAAATGATAACAAAAATATAGTAGGTTAACAATATACTATATTAAACTTGAATATAGGTCATTATACTTTTTTTTTTCTCAGCATACTCCCATAAAAGCTGCTTTACCCATTTCTAGTTACTCTCTTTTGATTATTTGTAAACTTGTATCCTGTTAGCCTTCTAGAATGCTAATAATTTTATTGTCAAAATGAGTGATCCTGACAATTTAAACTTTGAGTTTTCAGTGGAATTATAGGATGCAAAGAGAATAGAAACAGTTATCACATTTTGTCTTAAAGTGTAGATGATTTTGACAATAATCTTTCAGTGTAAGTATTCAGGAAATCTGGTAAAATATGCCATCAATTTTGATGCAAATATTATTCTCAGACACCTTGGTGATGTGGTAAGTATATGGCAGATGATTAATCCTGCTAAATAAAAGTAGAATGCACTGATGTGGAAAACAATTTTTAATTTTTACTTCTCTGAGCTATTAGGTTTACATTTTTATCTAGTTCCAGATCTTGAGGATCCTGAATGGCAGGTTAAGAAATGAAGCACATGCCAGTGTTATGTGCTAATAATCAAAATAGTGTAAACACGATTTATACTGGCTAGACAATTCAGCATCTTTCTACCACATTATCTAGTGATCCCAGAAATATCCCTAAGTTCTCTCAGACTCATGAATTAAGGTAGAGGTCAGATTTAATTTTGCAAATTTCTTTCTTTGTCTACAATTTTATGATAGTGATAAATATGTCTCTAAAATATTGGGATATGGTAATTTTCTGAATTACAATAGGAAGGATACTGTTGCAGATGCCTGAGAAATGTATCTAGGCATGTAGCCAAGATGTCTTCCTGTACACTTGAGATTTCTTTACATTCTATTAGTGAAGTTGAAAAATACATGTAAATACTGTATTCTGTTAATAATGCATTTTTTTAAAAAAGATTTTATTTATTTATTTGACAGAGACAGAGATCACAAGTAGGCAGAGAGGCAGGCAAAGAGAGAGAGGGAAGCAGGCTCCCCACCAAGCAGAGAGCCCGATGCAGGGCTCTATATATAAATATAAAATAATTTTTAAAGTTTTAAGAAACCTAAAAATTTCAAAATATTGCACAGAAATCTTAAAGTATAACTTATGATCCAAGAAAATATGCAGGAAATATTCTGTCATTTGAAACATCATCTGGCACATCATCAGTTATCAAATTAAGTAGTGGGACTCTATTAATTGATAAGCATCTAAATGGCTAGTTTTCTTGACATTTTTATAAGATTTTTAAAAATACAGTGTCTAATTGATCCTGAACTAAATCTTTTTGTTATTTCTAACATTGTAAGATAATTCTGACCTCTACTGCCAACAACTAGGTGAGTTGCTGTTCTATTACATGTTACTGAAGACCATCATAAGACAATCATATTTCTGGAATATTTAAGAATTTAAAGAGGAGAATGATCCCCTCTCTCACATGATTTATAAACAATACTGAAAGAGCAAAAAGCATACTAAATGATTAAAGAATATTGAAGATAATATACAAGACAATGGAATGTGTATGTTATTTCTTACTAATTAGGTATGTATTCATCTACAGACTTTTGTATTAATGAAAGTTTGCATTTATTGGGGATAAATAACTGTTAGCCGGATTGCTGGATAAAATGGTAATTGCAGCCAGACCTTTGTCACGTGGCTCACTTTGTTGCACTTGGCAGATACTGCATTCTTCACAAATTGAAGGTTTGTGGCAATCCTGCATCAAGCAGGTCTATGAGTGCCATTTGTCCAAGGGCTTGGGGCTCCACAAACTGTACCCATCTAAAACAGCAACTTAGGCAAATGTTGTGTGTGTTCTGACTCTTCCACCAAACAAGCGTTTCCTCATCTCTCTCCCTCTCCTCAGCCCCGCTTAGTCCCCACAATATTGAAATTTGGAGCACCTGGGTGGCTCAGTTGGTTAAGCATCTGACTCTTGGTTTCAGCTCAGGCCATGATCTCAGGGTTGTGGGATCAAACCCTGCACATGGCTCATGCTCAACATGGAGTCTGAGAATCTCTCCCTTTTCCTCTCCCTTTCCCCCCTCCCCCTCACTCTCTCCATATCTCTCTTAAATACGTAAATAAATAAAACATTTCCAAAAAATATTGAAATTATAGAAATAGATTAAGTTTGGTTAAAAAGTTCTTCCAAAAGTGAGAAAGGCCAAGAGCTAAGCGTCTTAACAACAGCCAAAGTTGCAAATGCAAATAAATAGTTCTTAAAGGAAATTAAAAGTGCTATTGCACTGAACACACAAACGATGAGCACGAGACAGACTTACTTCTGATGTGGACAAAGTTTTAGTGATCTGGGTAGAAGGTCAAAGCACCCACAACATTTCCTAAAACCAAAGCCTGGTCTAGAACAAGGTCCTAAGTCTCTTTAATTCCGTGAAGGTGGAGAGAGGTGAGGCAGCTGCAGAAGAGTTTGAGGCTAACAGAGGTTGGTTCATGATACATTCAGAAAGAAGCCATCTCCAAAACATAAAAATGCAAAGTGAGGCACCAAATGCCAGTGTAGAAACTGCTGCAAGTTACTCATATCTAGCCAAGATCATTAATGAAGCTGGCTACATGAAACAATAGATGGTCAATATAAATAAAGTCGCCTTTAATTGGAAGAAGATGCCATTTAGTGATCTCATAGCTAGAGAAGAGAAGTCTGTGCCTGGCTTCAAAGCTTCAAAGGACAGCTGCTAATGCAGCTGGTGACTTTAAGTTGAAGCCAGTGCTCACTTACCGCTCCCCAAATTCTAGTGCCCTTAAGAATTAGCTAAATCTACAAGAATTATGCTTGCGCTCTGTAAATGGAACGACAAAGCCTGGATGACAGCACATCTGTTTACAATGTGATTACTGAATATTTTAAGTCCACTATTGAGAACTACAGCTCAGGAAAAAAAACCAAAAACTGCTTTGAAAATATTATTGTTCATTGACAATGCACCTGATCACCCAAGAGCTCTGATGAAGAAGATTGTGCAGTGAGGTAAGTGTCTCACTGCCTGCTAACACAATATTCATGCTGTAGCCCATGTGGATCAAGAACTAATTTTGACTTAAATTCTTATCATTTAAGAAATAGATTTTGTAAGGCTACACCTGCCATAGATAGCGATTCCTTCGACAAAGTAAATGGAAAACTTTCTGGAAAGGATTCACTATTCTAGATGCCTTGAGAACATTCATGATTCATGAGAAGAAGTCAAAATATCAATGTGAACAGGAGCGTGGAAGAAATTCCAACCCTCATGGGTGACTTTAAGGGTTTCAGTAAAGGAAGTAATGCAGATATGGTAGAAACAGCAAGAGAACTAGAATTAGAAGTGGAGCCTAAAGATGTGACTGAATTTCTACAATCTCATGATAAAACTCCAACGGATAAGTAATTTTTTCTTACGGATAAGGAAGAAGGCGATTTCTTGAGATGGAATCTACTTTGGGTAAAGATGCTGTGAAGATCATTGAAGTAATAGTGAAGGATTTAGAATATTACATAAACTTAACTGATAAAGCAGTGGCAGGGTTTGAGAAGATTGACTCCAATTTTGGAAGTTCTTTTGTGGGTAAAATGCTATAAAAACATCATCACATGAGACAGAGAAATTGTGAAAGGAAGAGTCAATTCATGTCCAAACTTCATTTTCGTCTTAAAGAAAGTAACTGCCACATCCATTTCAGCTTTTGTTGACCACCACCCTGACCAGTCACCAATCATAAGCATCAAGGCAAGACCCTCCATCAGCCAAAAGATTAGGACTTGCTGAAAGCTCAGATGATGGTCAACAATTTTTTTTTTTTTACCAATAAGTATTTTTCTAATAAAGGTATGTGCATTGTTTTGTAGACATAGTGCTCTTACGCAGTTACTAGAAGGCAGTATAGTTTAAACATAACTTTTTTGGGGCACCTGGGTGGCTCAGTGGGTTAAAGCCCCTGCCTTCAGCTCAGGTCCTGATCCCAGCTCAGGTCCTGGGATAGAGCCCCGCATGGAGGCTCTCTGCTCAGTAGGGAGCCTGCTTCCCCCTCTCTCTGCCTGCCTCTCTGCCTACTTGTGATCTCTCTCTCTCTCTCTATCAAATAAATAAAATCTTTAAAAAAAATTTTTTGTGTGTGTGTGTATTAGGGAACCAAAAGAATTTATTTGACTGCCTCGTTGCAATATTTGCTTTATTGCAGTGTCTGGAACAAAAGTCTTAATGTCTCTGAGGTATGCCTGCATATGTTTGACTTCATTAGAAATTATAAATGTGTTTCCCATAGTACCATTTTCAAATCCCACTTCCCTCCAAAAACTTGTCAGTTAGAAATACATTTACTGTGTATCCATGTCAGAACTTGATATTGTCAGCTTTGTTCTTTAGTGTTTTTTTTTTCTTTTCCATTCAACTGGTATATCACGGTTTTAATTTGCATTTACCTAGTGATTAGTAATATTGGGCATCTCTTTATTTTATATAATTCAATTAGCCAAAAAATAGTACATCATTAATCTCAGATGTAGAGTTCAGATACTCATCAACTGAATATAACACCCAGTGCAATGAGCATCTCTTGATGTATTAATTTGCCATCTTTACACACCCTTTTGGTGAAATATCTCTTTGTATTTTCTGTACATTCAGTTTTTATTTGCTTATTCATCCTGTATCCTTAAACATTACTAAACTTACCTCTTAGTTCTAGAAGCATTTCATTTTTTCTTTTTCTCTTACTCACCAGCAGAGACACCAAGTGTGATGTTCAGCAGTAGCGGGGAGTATGGGACTTTCTAACCTTGTTCCTCATCTTAAGGAGAAATTTTTTGAATTGTTATGTGTAATATTAACTGAGGCTTTGGGTGTGTGTGTGTGTGTGAATACTCTTTATCAGGTGGAGGAAGTTCTCTCTTTTTTTTTTTAATTAATTTTCATTAATATATAATGTATTATTTGCACCAGGGTACATGTCTGTGAATCATCAGGCTTACACATTTCACTGCACTTAACAGCACATACCCTCCCCAATGTCCACAACCCAGCCACACCATCCCTCCCCCACTGCCTCCCAGCCACCCTCAGTTTGTTTTGTGAGTCTAGATAGTCTCTTATGGTTTGTCTCCCTCCCCATCCCTTCCTGTTACATTTCTCTCCCCCACCCCCCCCAAACTCCCTCCTTGCCTCTCAAATTCTTCATATCAGAGAGATCATGTGATAATTTTCTTTCTCTGACTGACTGATTTCACTTAGCATAATACCCTCCAGTTCCATCCACGTTGTTGCAAATGGCCAGATTTCGTTT
>JAQQSY010007503.1:0-10422 GCA_028646535.1 Procyon lotor | reverse complement strand
CTGTGTGAATTTGAGGTGCCCCATGTGATTGATAGATGTATAAATCGTGAAATGAATACCACAGTAAGGTTAGTCAACACGTCCGTCACCTCACAAAGGTACTTTCTGTGTGTGTGGTGAGAACGTTTGGCTGGAAGGCACACGGTTCTTGAGTGAAGTGTTGCTGAACCAGAAACGTTATGTTAAAAGGTCAACTTCACATGTTGGCCTTGAAAATCTCCCGCCAGGAATTAAAATGTTATTCTATTTTTTTAAGATTTTATTTATTAGAGAGAGACACAGCAAGAAAGGGAACACAAGCAGGGGGAGTGGGAGAGGGAGAAGCAGGCTTCCCCGCTGAGCAGGGAGCCCGATGCAGGGCTCGATCCCAGGACCCCGGGATCATGACCTGAGCTGAAGGCAGGCGCTTAATGACTGAGCCTAAAATGCAATTCTTAATAGTTGTTCCTACCTTCTGGGTTCATGAATATTCTCCCCTTCTCTTCACTAATTATCTCATTGATTTTTCCCTGATACGCTGCAAAGTGAAACCTTTTAAGGGACATTGCCTACATAATATTAATGTAGCAAATGCCACTTGCAGCTTCTGGATAAAATAAAGATAAAGGATTTTTTTTCATGTTTCTCTATATATGTACATATATATTAAGAATCTCCTCTTGCTAAGTACTTTTTCTTTTTTTTTTTTTAAGATTTTGTTTGTTTATTCGTCAGAGAGAGATCACCAGTAGGCAGAGAGGCAGGCAGAGATAGAGGAGGAATCAGTCTCCCTGCTGAGCAGAGAGCCTGATGTGGGGCTCGATCCCAGGACCCTGAGATCATGACCTGAGAGACTTTAACCTGCTGAGCCACCCAAGTGCCCCAGCTAAGTACTTTTAATATTAGACAGGACTGCCTTTGGACATGGTAGAAACCACTTTTTTCCTGGCATTTAACAAAAGGATTCATTGTATCTCTCTAGACTGATGTGTGATCCTGAAGACAAAAATAGACATAGGACCTTTATATACATTTTATTGGATTTAAGCCCTTGATTACGTAGTAAGTACCCCACTGATTTCAATGCTGTGGGTGACACCGAGATGTGAAATATAATGGGTCCTCAGAACTGCAAGGAGTTAATATTTGATCCATGAAAAGACAAAAAACCCCCAAAGCAATAGCAATAACAAAGGAGAACAACGCAATCTAGAATATACTCCAGCAGAAGGTAAGGTACAGAATTATAAATTTCGTAAAAAATCAGAGAAGAGCTAAAATAATGTGGACGTTTGCATTAGAATTGCCTAATTTACTTGATAAGAGAGAGAATTTAGGAGAACTAAATGTCATTATTCCAGAATCAAGCATTACAGAAAAATCTATGAATGTTGTTTTGCGTTTTTACAGAGACTGAAGACACTGAGTGTATCTCTAAATACTTTTCAAATATCAGATCACACAACATATTTTTAGGCTGAATGAGTTGATTGTTTTCACGGCAGGCTAGAAATTCTTCTTCTTTATCTTCTCCTATTGCATACACATTCACAAAAAGGGAAAGAGAAACTAGCTGGCCCAGATGTAATCGTGTTTATATTCTACCAACCAAACAATTGTTTTTCTACCCATGATCTACCCTTGAATTTTAGCAACATGTAATACTCAGAATATAACTAGGGGGAAAGCCACATTCAATACTACAGACTTAAGACTTCCCAAAATACTTAGCTCATGTCAGTTACTTCAAAATGTCCACCTTGCCAGCTATTTAACCTACATGTACTTTAAAAAAAAAAAATGGCATTGTACTTTGCACCATCCATTTGTCTAGTCTCTTATTATAAGGGGTCATGTTATCTTAGAATTCCAAGTTGTTGATGCTTCTGTTTGGAAAATGTAATAATTATTTGTATTAGTTCAGGTAGGTGGAGACAGACTTAAAGACTTTGTTTCTCCGAACTGGCAAATCTTCACCTATTTATTTGACTGATCAGGAACTGTCACTTCAAATATGTTTTTAATCTCTTTTGAAGCATGAAGTTTGACATCCATCTCACCCTAGAGAACCCTCCTATGATGGGATTTCACTAATAATTCCCATTTGTCAGTCTATGCCTATCTATCCAGCTCTCTATCTCTCTATTATCTTTAATTGTTCTGAAATGTCTTCTGTGACTTTGTTCTTTAGGCAGTTTTGAGGAAAAAAACAGCCACAAGGTCTACTCCTATTGTGATTTATGGTCGTATTTTCCTGACATTTGTGATCGTATGTTTTTGAGGTGCCTGAAAAACTGTTTGCATCTAAAATGTATCCTTTGATAGTCCTCCAACTAATTTTTTTAAAGATTTATTTTAGAGAAAGAGAGAGCACAGGGGGAGGGGCAGAGAGAAAGGGAGAGAGAGAATCCCAAGGCAACTCCTGCTCTGAGTATGGAACCCTACACGGGGCTCGATCTCACAACCCTGAGATCATGACCCCAGCCAAAACCAAAAGTCAGATGCTTAACTGACTGAGCCACCCAGGCACCCCTCCAATTAATTTTCTTGAAAAGAGCTGGGGGTGGGGGTACCTGAGTGGTTCAGTTGGTTGAGTGACCGATTCTTAATTTCCACCTGAGTCGTGATCTCAGGGGGGTGAGAGCAGTTGGGCTCCGCATGCACCGATCCTGCTTGCGATTCTCTCTCCCTCTGCTCCCCCTGCCATCCACTTGCACACACACTCTCTCAAAAAACAACAAACTGGGGGTGGAGGTGGTCGAGCCACAATGCATCGTTTGAGCTAGTCTGGGAAATGCTCTCTCCCCAGCATTCTGGAAGAGAAAATATTACTCTCACTTAGAATCCATCCAGTATTGAGTCTTAATTCCCACATAGAACCTACAGGAATAAGACATGGGAATTCTTTAATTAGATCAATTGCTTGCCGCACTGTGTTTCTTCTTTCCTGTTATATGAAAATTGGCTAGATGATCAAAGGACTCGTGATAGCTAGAGTTCTCCCTTCTCAGGGAGCAACCCTATGAGAAAATTGGAAAGCATTTCATTCAAACCCAGTGGTTTTATATTCTTGATTTGTAATTCTTCTATCAAAAGTTTCATCCTGGGAATGCCTGTGTAGCTCAGTTGGTTAAGCAGTGGACTCTTGGTTTCAGCTCTGGTCATGATCTTGGGGTCACGGGATCGGGCCCCCCCCCCACTGTCAGGCTCCACACTCAGTGGGGAATCTGCTTGAGAGTCTCTTTCTGTCTCCCTCTGTTCTCCCCCAACCCCCACACTCGCTCTCTGTAAAAATAAATAAATAAACCTTTAAAAAAAAATGTTTGATCCTCTGAACCCAACTAAAGGTAGGATGGGAAAGAGAGAAAGCTGTGATTTCCTAATTACTGATAATAATAATTAAAAAAAAGTCTTTGTTGTTTAGTCTATGAGGCTTTCCCTAGGGAAAGCCTAGGGGCTTTTACACTTACACTTTTCAGGAATAAGTGTTTCACTGTTACTTTGGTGAAGGTGACTTTCTGATTGTTCATGTTCATAATTTTCCGTGGTATATTTTCTAAAAATAATGATAATGCCATTTATTGAGCCCCTTCATTGGGTCAGGCATGTGTTGGTATTATTTACAGCCACTATCATCACAACTCTCCAAGGAAAGTATTATTTTAAGGATGAGGAAACAGGTTCAGAGAGGTTAAGTAAGTCGTTCAGTGTAGCACAGCTAGCAAGTAGCCTTGCCAGGACAGGAAATCGGGTCTCTCCAACTTCAAGGCCTGTCTCGCAGACTGATTTACTCCACATCATCTTTTCCTCAGTTTATGTACTTTTTGTACTCCTCAGTTTACTTCTTATTGTGTCCTTTCATCATGTACTTTGATGCATTCTAAGAGTACTTTTCTGAAGAAATTGTTGTATGGTAGATAGAAAAGGGGCTCATATCTTTAAATCCTACAGTGGAGTCTTTTATCAGTAGTTCCAAAGAGAAGAGCTCAGTCAGGATTTGGCTTGCAGATACATAAAAAAACAATCCAGTTTAATGCCCAGAGCCTTGTCAAGCCATCCTCTATGCATGGATGACTTTGGGTTTGGAAATAATGGACCGCGGCACCCCTAGGCTCAGTCCAATTTGGCTCTAAAGACTTCTGCAGTGCAGTTAGCTTAAGGAATATAAAATCTAGTGTATCTAATGACTTGAAATCACTTCTTGAATACCTACTAGGAGTAAAACCCTGTGCTAGGTACTTTGTAGGTAGACCCAGTCCCTTCCCTCAAGGGTGTTCGTTACAGTGTAATGTGGGAGATAATACATTCACTTAGTACAAAACCAGGACTCGTGGGTAGAGAACATGCCCGGGAGGTCAGGTAGTGACGTGCAGTCGTGATGGTGTCCGGTCGCACCATCACAAAGACCCAAGTTATGAATTAGTGCGCTGGAGAGTTAAGGTTAGACCATATGTAGGCGCTAAATAAATAACAGGCAATAAAGCAGATCATAACCTGACTCAGTTCTGGGTGGGTGTCTTGGAAGCAATCTATGATTCTTTACTAGTGAAACCAGAAGAGGTCACAAAGAAATGGAAGCGGAAGGAAATTGAAGGTAATCTCGAAAGCTTCCACATTCACTGGCGAAACAGTGTTTCTTCTTAACATCCGAACAAAAAGAAAAAAAAAATAAATAAACAAAAAAGAAAATGGCCAACTTGAGAGGAACTAGGAGAATAGATGGCAATACAGTTCTTATTTCCATTAGCTCTCATATCTAAGGTTTCTAAAGTGCTTTACAAAATATTATGCCTCACAGTACTTTTATGAGAGAGGCAAGTGTTGTTATCTCCATATAAAGGTGGGGGGGAAGGAGGCACGGAGGTTTGCTTCTTTTACGCCAAGTGAGGCCAAATATTTTGTGGAGTATTTGAAATGAGACTTGAAAACAGAGAAGCAAAGAGAGGGAAGGCTGGAAGAATTTGTAATTGAGGGGCATAATTTCCTACCACATAAGTGTCTAGAGAACGCTAATATAGTGAATCTTCATTTCCAGTGAAGTGGAATGAAAGCCTTGAATTGCTTCAATGCACCACATCGTGCAAATAGCAATTTCAGTTTCAGAAAATCCTCCACTCATAGTAGAGTTGTTCAGTGAGAACGGTCATGATGAGGATTTCACACATAATTGTCCAAAACATGTTCACGTTTGTACGTTACATATATGTCTACAGAGTGTATCTATACAAATGTTCTCAGTTGAAAGATTACGTATTTATGGCTGTAGGCTCTTAGACTATACTAATGGATATCTAGTACATTTCATCTCCATTCTGTTCTTGATATAATTATTGTTTTTCCTTCCTCCTCTTGGCTGTATTCTTTCATTTTGGAACTTTCTTTAAGGGGATCTGCCTAGGGAAGACCGACGCCATAGCTCAGTAAGAATAAATATTGCAATCCTACTTTCTTCTTTGTAAAAATAAATACATACATACATAAATAAATAAAAAATATATATATATGATAAATAAATAGTGATTCCATTTATGGAAAGACAGGGAGTCTCATAATTCCCATGAGGAAAGGGATGCTTATAGTTATTTTTTATATTTTTCTTTTTTTTTTTTTTTTAAGATTTTATGTATTTGATAGAAACACAGCGAGAGAGGGAACACAAGCAGAGGGAATGGTAGTGGGAGAAGCAGGCTTCCTGCCTAACAGGGAGCCCGATGCGGGGCTCAACGCTGGGATCATAACCTGAGCCGAAGGCAGACGCTTAACAAGTGAGCCACCCAGGTGCCCCTATTTTTTATATTTTTCAATGGAGTGTTTAAAGTCAGAACATTTAGAAAGATTGTCAATAAGTTTATGACCAAATGAGGAATAAAACCTATTGATCTTAACACCAAGTTGGGAGTTTTCAAGCAGTTAGTGCTAATGAATATATTGTGGGGCTCTTTTTAAAATTAACTAGCACTCTTGGGACGCCTGGGTGGCTCAGTTGGTTAAGCAGCTGCCTTCGGCTCAGGTCATGATCCTGGGGTCCTGGGATCGAGTCCCACATCGGGCTCCTTGCTCAGCAGGGAGCCTGCTTCTCCCTCTGCCTCTGCCTGCTTGTGCTCTCTCTCTCTCTCTCCCTTTCTGACAAATAAATAAATAAAATCTTTAAAAAAAATAAAATAAAATAAAATAAAATTAACTAGCACTCTTATTTTTATTCCATAAAAGATCTGAGGTAACAATGCTGCTTTCATTATTGAGCTACTTTCAAAGGTTTAATCACAATGAACCTTTTGGGGGAGCAAATCAATCTCTTTATTCCTAATAGATTTGAAATTATTAAAGCTGCTGACGTCTGAGTTTCAGCACAAATAGTACATTTGAAGTTACAATGTACTATTTCAGGAATTATATTTAAATATAGCTGTAAGTCCTTATTAACTGTTTTAGGGGAGACTTAAGCCCTAATGCCCCAAGGCATCCATTGTATCTAACAAATGAACTTTTCTCCTGCGTATCTAGAATGGCATTAGTTATGTACTGTCCTTGGGAGAATTGAGAAGATAGTCAAATAATTTACTGGGTACTACAGCTCAGACCAGGAATCTTAGGTGCAAATGTTAAAATTCTCTGGGTTCATTCTCTGCATTTCCACCCTCTCTTAACAACCTCCCCTCCCTGGCAAAACATTAACAAGTAAGCCATTGGGGAAATCTGCTTTATTGGAGAGCATAACACTCCTTACATATAAGCACGGTAGTTACAATGTACCAAGGTAGGTAAAGGTTTTATTAATGACAGGCCACTCTGGTCGACAATAGCAGACAAGCCAATGTTCTAATTACCTCTAGGTACGTTCCCTAGAGGAATATCAAGGAAGTAAAGGAAATGTAGCCAACCTGGAGACAGTCTATCCTATTCTCTGACAATAATATTGTCTTCTTTAATAATTATTTCCAACACACACAGAGTAATGTTTTCCACTAAACAAGCATGGTTGATATTTAAGCAATAGAAAATAAAAAACCAAGAAAGATGTTGTTATTAGTGATCTCATGAGCCATCACATTGTTGAGTTAAAAAAAATAAAATAAACTTACCAATAAGAACAATGAAGATTAGAGAATATAATGATATCATGTTATAAATATTTACTCTGGTCTTTATACACATTTCTCCTGGGGTTTGATCAATTCATTATAGATAGTGAAACTTTAACTATACTCTATTAGTAAAAGAGATACTTTTAGTGATTAAACAGTGACAATTTTTCTATTTATTCTATCCATGCTGCCTTGTAGTGTCTCCTTCTGAATCACTGTTTCTTGAGCTATGTGGATTTGGTGCTATAAATGCTGAGCAAGATGGCTTCCAAGCAATTAAAAAAACTAGACCTATAGTCTTCCAATGGGTAAATTATTCCCTGGAAGTTATGACTGAATTTTGGAATCTGGGTTTGTTTGTTTGAAACAAAAGACTATACATGTCAGTTCAAGCTAAACTTGGTTGAAATTAAGATACAGGAACCCCAAAGGGAAGGGGAAGGTTGTTCTTCTCTCCTCTTTCTGGAACCCTGCTTTGCAAGCCCATTAAGTATGTTAGCTAGCCCAGTGCTTCTTTTGATTGCTCCCAAATTAACATACAGTTTTAGGAAATTGTCACTTAATGGAGATGAGCCACAGATTTTGAAGGACATCATATAAATGTGAGCAAGAGGAAGCATGAACCAATTTATGTTTTATGCAATGGCATAGTAAATATAGTTTCTTTACCTTGAAATTTAGAATTATTTTTTCTTAAAGCACAATGATCTTTCTGCCTTAGTATAACACGTAACAACTTTTCCAATGAAATCATCTCCTATCCATTGTATCTCTTTATTAACCTCTGATATAAAACCCAGTTTCAACTAAATCTAATTATGTGGCAAGGAATCTAGTGTTATATGTACTGTAAGTATGCATGAAAGGAAGACATTCTTTGTTTTGCTACATTTCCTATTGATGTAACACAAAATATTACTTATGACATCCAGTACAATGATTTAGGTAATGTCACCAGTTAAAGCTATGACATGGATATAATACATAGTTTCAGTTAGCCTATCGGACACAAATCTTCAGGAAACTAGGCTTTATTGGTTCAGATACTTGCCTGCTTGCTTTACAGAACACTTTGTTAAGTGAAAGGAAGAATAATGTCTCCAATTGAAAAACAGAGGGAGTTTGGGGCTGGCAGAATGCAATTGCCCAAGTTAGAGCGAACCAAATTGATCTGAAATCATTTAGATAACAATGTGATGGGCAGCGGACAGCATTTGTTTATGAAGACAGATTATGCCAGGCAAATCTGATTTATTTGGTCTTATAAAATTACTCATCAAGTTTGTGGATAAAGAAAACTCCATGGACAAACAATATATCTAAATGTTTGTAAAAGCTTTTGATGTGGGTCTACATGAGATGAAGATAATTGAAATGCTGGGAAGATTTTGCCTGGATAACAGTGCAATGGGGTGGTTATCAGATTTAAAATACAGTAATCATAAAAAATAGATCATCATATCTAAGTGATATATTTGGCGGAAGACCATAAAAGAGCTTGTATCTTTATAGATCATTATTGTAGGCAAGTATGAAATGATTTAGTCCACAAAAATGAGTTTACTCCTTCTTCAGTAGGTAACATATCATAAATAAAGATTAGCTCAAAATACTTTGCTGCTTGTTCACAATGAACTTGTGAATTACTTGATTTTGGCTTCTGCTGGTATTTGCAAAATTGGAATTCGTGGTGTCAGCCAAAAGCATCGAAAGGGAAAACCATAAGTTTGATAGGTTTCCAGAACACAGTAAAATTCAATGGAAATCTTATGTTGCTTTGTGAATAAATTCCTTTATAGATTTTTTTTTTAAAGATTTTATTTATTTGACAGAGAAAAACATAGCGAGAGAGGGAACACAAGCAGAGGGAATGGTAGTGGGAGAAGCAGGCCTCCTGCTGAGCAGGGAGCCTGATGCGGGGCTCGATCCCAGGACTCTGGGATCATGACCTGAGCTGAAGGCAGACACTTAATGACTGAGCCACCCAGGCGCCCCTCCTTTATAGATATTTAAGAGCTGAGAGAATTTAAAGGAGAATAGCTATCGTAATGGCAATAATTTTGAAAGAATTTTTAGAGAAAGCTATAGAGAATTTTCTGTACAGTTGCTGTAAAGAAACAGCAACTAATCATAAAGCAAAGTTATGAAAAAAGGATATGGAAGGAAAAAATACAGGATGGTATGTTTTATTTTATTATTATTTTTTAAAAGAATTAATTTTTAAATTATTTTTATTTTTAATTTTATTTTTTTATTTCAGTGTTCCAAGATTCATTGTTTATGCACCACACCCAGTGCTCCATGCAATACATGCCCCCCCCAATTATCCACCACCAGGCTCACTGCTCCCCCCTCCCTTGCAAAGCCCTCAGTTTGTTTCTCAGAATCTACAGTGTCTCATGGTTCGCCTCCCCATCCAATTTCCCCCAATTCACTTTTCCTTTCCTTCCCGTAATGTCCTCCATGTTATTCCTTATGCTCTACAAGTAAGTGAAACCATATGATAATTCACTGTCTCTGCTTGACTTATTTCACTCAGCATAATCTCTTATAATCTACTTATTTTTAAGTAATCTTTACAGTCAACATGGGCCTTGAACCTACAACCCTGAGATCCAGAGTCCCGTGCTCTATCAAGTGAGCCAGGTGGCAGCCCCCAGTATGGTGTGTTTTAAAGTTTTATCATCAAATGGGAAAAATATATATGCATATATACTTTTTCAATATATATTTGCATTCATGTATATATTCATGTATATATTTTAATATATATGCATATGAGTTACATTAAAATATTTAACAGTACTTGTGAAATGGTACTAACCAATCAGAACGGACTTTGGCCATAGGGCTAGATAGAGCAGGGCTCTGAACCTCTGGTATGTTGGATACTGACTCTTTACTTGATGGATAATGGGAAGATAGGTGGTGACTGGGAGAGGCTGGAGTGACCAGGGGAGTTGAGGGGAGATCATTTGGAAAGGAAGTGGCCATTTACTAATTGGTTGAAATTAAGATATAGGGAGTATATAGGATATTTATAAGTATATTCTTATGTAAGTATACTTATAGGATACTTAAATAAAATATAAGTATTTTAATATTTTAACAACAGATATACCTTTTCTGATGGGTACCAGCTTTATGGGAGTCTAAGGATCTAAGAAAAATAACAAATTTTGAAGAGGTTAAATTACAGGAGTGAAATGCAATTTCAATAAACAGATTATAAGATGTTAAACTTCGTTAGGAATTAAGTAAGTACACATTTATTTTAGCAAAACCATATTTTTCACTTATCTAACTGGTAAATACCTTTTCTTACAAGTGACAGGATCTAGTCAAGGGAAAATGGCAA
>JAQQSY010007502.1:0-10423 GCA_028646535.1 Procyon lotor | reverse complement strand
GGCAGACTGCGTGTAAAAATTTGGGCTGGCAGATAGATGATTCTGTTCAGGACGCTTTGCACTGGAAGAAGGTTTATTTGAAGGCTATTTTGAGAATGAAGCAACTGGAGGACCATGAAGCCTTTGAGACCTCATCATTAATTGGACACAGTGCCAGAGTGTATGCACTTTACTATAAAGATGGACTTCTCTGTACAGGTAAGAGACCCTGGAACTGTTATATTGTTGTTTTGCATTTCATAGGGTATAATCTTAGAAACAGAAAAAAACTACTCCTTAGGCTTGAGGATAGCAAATATTAATTATATAAGATATCTATAGTGGCATTCTCCCTTCCCCCACCCTAATCCTTTCCCCTTTCCTCTAGAAATCAAATCATTTTTATAAAATTGTATGAGAAGAAAGCTCCAGACATCCTTTTAAATGTGATGTGAATCAGAAAGCTGTAACTATTTTTTTTTCAATGATTTTTTCCTTCCATGTACAGTTCTCCATATTGGTTCAATTTTTTTTTTTTTTTTTCTGTCAGCAGTGTTTTTTTTTTTTGTTTTTTTGGGTTTTTTTTGAGAAAAATCAGTGGAAAAGTTGGTGTCTAGACCTAACAAGTAGTTAGATCATCTTGGAAGAATTACTTAACTTCTTGTGTGTGTGTTTCCTTGTCTGTATAATATGGGAAGGGGGGTATTTCTCTTTTGCTGTAAATTCCTGTGGTTCTAAGAAGACTTGGAAGAGTTTGCACATGGAAGTTAGATATTTTAACCCTGAGCAATTAAGTAACTGTATAACAAATAAAATAATCATTAAAAATTGGAATTATGTATATCTTGTAATTATGATGGGCATATGTTTCTACATATAATTATAATCAGTGCACATGTTTTAGGCAATACATTTTGATAGGCATTGTAGGTAATTCTTAGGCAATGTCTATAACGGTTCCAGGCAGTTCTTATCGATGATCCCAATGCCTATTCACTTTCATCGTATGTAATATTAAGGTATACTTGGTGTTCTTTCTTCGTTCAAGATAATTTCTTTCTTTTTTTTAATATTTATGAGAGAGAGAGAGACAGGAAGCAGAAGTGGGAGGGATACAGGAAGAAAGAGAGAGAATCTCAAGCTTATTTCACACTGAACATGGAGCCTGACACAGAGCTTGATCTCACAGCCTTGAGATCACAACAAAAACCAAAAACCAAGAGTTAGATGCTTAACCAACTGTGCCATCCAGGTGCTCCCCTCAAGATAATTTCTAATAGATATTTGAGTGTTGCCTAAAGTACATAGTTGCCTTTTTAAATAGCATATACTGTTCCTTTGTGTAAATATGTCATCATTATTTGGCCAATTCACTATTAATGCATATTCAGGTTGTTTTTATTTTTATGAATATTTTTTTAAGATTTTATTTATTTATTTGACAGAGAGAGAGATCACAAGTAAGCAGAGAGGCAGGCAGAGAGAGGCGGGGAGGCAGGCTCCCGTTGAGCAGAGAGCCCGATGTGGGGCTCAATCCCAGGACCCTGAGATCATGACCTGAGCCGAAGGCAGAGGCTTTAACCCACTGAGCCACCCAGGCGCCTCTATTTTTACGAATATTTTTGTATTTTTTTCCCTTGAATTATTTACTTGGAGCAGAAGCCTTAAAGTAGAATCACAGATCCAGAAATATGAATGATTTCAAAGTTCCTCTTACTGTCCTTTCCAGAGAGATTGAATTGGTGCCACGGCCACACCAAAGTTTTAAATAATGCTGCTTCTCTCTGAGAGTTCCACCAGACTCAGTTTTAACATTTTTGAGATGTATGATTTCTCAAGAATATACTTTTTCTCATGTGGCGATATATTCTCTGAAATGCTAGATACTTTGTCAGTTTTATAAAATAAACATTAAATTTTTAAGGCATTTCGTGGTTTCGCTTGTTTGTCATCCTAAAGTTACTCCGTGCTCATGTTTATTCCCTGTTTTATAAGCCAGATTGTTGGAAAGGCATCATCTATTCTTTTATACTTTGATGTATTTTCCCATTTGGGGTGATAGCTTTTCTGTGTCCTTTTTGCCGTATGATCAATGGCAGGTAGTTTTTATTTTTTATTTTTTAAAAATTTTTTCCCCAAATACTCTTATTTTATTTTTTCAGTGTTACAAGATTAATTGTTCATGCACCACACCCAGTACTTCATGCAATACGTGCCCTCGTCAATACCCACCACCAGGCTCGTCCAACCCCCCATCCCTTCCCCTCCAAAACCCTCAGTTTGTTGCTTAGAGTCCACAGTCTCTCATGGTTCATCTCCCCCTCTGATTTCCCCACATTCCCCCTTCCCTTCCTTCTCACAATGGCCTCCATGTTTTTCCTTATGCTCCACACGTGAGACCATAAGATAATTGGCTCTCTCCGCTTGACTTATTTCACTCTGCATAATCTCTTCCAGTCCCGTCCCTGTTGATACAAAAGTTGGATATTTGTCTTTTCTAATGGAGGCATGATAGTCCATTGTATATATGGACCGTATCTTCTTTATCCATTTGTCTGTTGAAGGGCATTTGGTTCTTTCCACAGTTTGGCGATTGTGGCTATTGCTGCTATGAACATTGGGGTACATGTGGCCCTTCTTTGTCCTGCATCTGCTTCTTTGGGGTAAATACCCAGTAGTGCAATGGCAGGGTCATAGGGTAGCTCTATTTTTAATTTCTTGAGGAATCTCCACACTGTTTTCCAAAGTGGCTGCACCTGTGCTCGCTTCGGCAGCACATATACAAAGTGGCTGCACCAGCTTGCATTCCCACCAACAGTGGAAGAGGATTCCCCTTTCTCCACACCCTCTCCAACATTTGTTGTTTACTGTAATGGCAGGTAGTTTTTAAAGATTAAGAGGCAGTACTGCCTTTGAAATTTGTGCTCATTTGTACTTAGGTAAATACTGGCAGTTGACTCATTTTCAGAGCCACATCGAGCTTTTAAAAAAAAAAAAAAAAAATTCTCATCAGACTTTATTTTTTGAAATGCAGTAACACCGCATTAGTTATTTGAAGCAGAAGTGAATGGGACACATTCACTAAATTCTTTAACTACGTGGAAAGTTATTATCTACAATAACTGTGAACCCAACTCTGCATTTTAAGGTTATTTTCTAGGTGGGTCTATAGTTTGTATTTTTTGTTCTGATTAAATCCATCAGGTTTGCATATTGAAAGTTATGCTCTGTTTATATTTAAAAAAAAAATTATGCTCTGTTGAAAATAATCCAAAGCATTAGTTTAATTTTTCTAATAGCAGCATCGCTGGGACTGTAACCAGTGAGAGAAATATTTGTTATACATGTGTTTGTTTCATGCTATTACTGAAGAGCTTGTATTTTCTCTGTGGTTGAATTGTGAAATTCTGAATTTGGCAATAAATTTACAGTTGACATTTTTAGATTAGCCTCTTGAACAAACAATAAAATAGTATTGGCAAAAAGATTGATGGCTGGTGCTAAAATTTAATATAATGTAGTGAATCAGGTTGTTATCCTTCTGCTTAGTTCTGAAATGGTAAGAAAGGAACCTGTTGTGCCTTGTGCCGTTCAGTAGATATTTATAAAATGACTTCTGTTTGAAAGACAATGTGAAGGCATACATGGATGAATTAGAACAGTTCTTGCTCAGAGAATGTGCACAGTGGGATCAGGAAGGTAACCTGATTAGATAGAAGTCTCCATGTAGACTATGAGAGAGCACTTGCCCTTCTAGAGAGGGTAGCTGCTGCCCCACTGTAGTGAATAATTGACATATGGGATTTAAGCTTAGAGTGATCAGATCTGATACTTAAGAGAAGTCCCAAATCAAGATTTCTGTGCAATATTCTGATTTCTTTTTTTAGTGTACTGATTTTTAAATATTATTCACATTTTTAAAATATGATTAGGTCATAGTGAGTCTACAAGCTGTTATAGTGTGACCTTGGCTTATAGTTGAATAGAAAAATAATAGCTGTAAAAGAGGTGTAATCAAATGATATGGTTGAACATATATGAGGGGAACAAATCGTATAGTTGTTCAGAGGAAGGAGTGCTTTCCTCCATTTGCAAAAACTGAGCAATGTTTATGTTCAATCTTGGAAAATGGGTGGATATTAAATGAGAGTAAGTGCTTTCCAATAGGAAGATCAGTATTAGCATTAGCAAAGGTGTGGAAAGGACTAAGCATGGAGCTTATAGGAGAAAAATACAGAATATTCATTTTAGCTGATCTCAGGATATAAGTAGGGACTCTGTGAGATCCTTAGAATATAAACTGAAGAATTGGCTTGAGGTGTATTATAAAAACCTTAAATGTTGGGAAAATGAGTTTGGATGGTTTTCTGTGAGTAGTAAGAAAAAAATATGAAAGATTTCTGAGCTGAAAAAGGGCCAGTATCAGAGCTGTCTTCCAAGTAGAGCAGTTTTTCTTATTTCTGTTAGACCCAGGTTCTGTTCTTACAACATATTTTATTTTTTTTTTTAAAGATTTTATTTATTTATTTGACAGAGAGAGAGAGATCACAAGTAGGCAGTGAGGCAGGCAGAGAGAGAGGGGGAAGCAGGCTCCCTGCTGAGCAGAGAGCCCGATGTGGGGCTCGATCCCAGGACCCTGAGATCATGACCTGAGCCGAAGGGAGAGGCTTTAACCCACTGAGCCACCCAGGCGCCCCTAACATATTTTATAATATTCTCTTACCTTGAAGTAAAATTCATAGAAATAACTTACCTGCCCATACACATATTTCAAAAAATTAATGTAATACCTAAACGCTGATCCAGAGCAGAAATAAAAAGACAGTAATTTAAAATAATACACATTAAACGTGTTGTGCTCAAGCACAGCTGTGCTAGAAGACAGAAGTGTAATCAGATGTTTGCACCTATATATGTACTGTTGTCATGAACATGACAGCTCTAAGTGCAGCATGTCGTATTTGTACCATCAGTGGTGTGACTTCAAGTGGTGAAAAACTCTTAGCAACGTCCCCCAACAAAGCAAAATACATTTTCCCTCAATCTACCTGGTACATTCCGAAAATTTAGAATAAACTTCGTGCTTTGTGAAACAGGTCTGAGGCTCAGGACAACTAAGGATAAGCTTTTTACTTAGGAATATCGGGCAGAATCTTTAAGAGGTCATGCAGAATACGAGACAGTTCTTTTTGTGTACTGTCCCAAACATTCCATGAAGTCTAGCATTTTCAGCCTTTGCCCAATAGAGGATAGTAATGACCCTCACCGCCTGCCCCAAAATCACTGTGATAATTGAAATCACTCTTGCACATTTCTAAAATGTTCCCTTAGGAGATGATACTACTTCTATTGAGACCTCTGACATTGACAAATGTAGAGTTTCTAAATTAAAGTTTTAGGGTATTGCAGTTTAGGTAAGAGTAAACAGATCTATAGTTTCTAAATTAAAGTATTAGGGTGTTGCAGTTTAGGTAAGAGTAAATAGATTTAGATTTAGAACAGTAAGGGTAGAGATTTTTTTTAAAGGAGCTGTTAAATGGAAGAGCAGCCATTGAAATGGAATTGACAGGATTTGGCAATTAATTGAGTATGTGGCGAGGAAAGGGTTGATTTAAAAAATAACTGGGATTTCTAGCTATATATACACCTGGGAAGTTGGTGGTACTAGTAACAAGAATAGGAAATAAAGGAATAAATTTGAGAGGGTAGAGGGAGTTCAATTTGAGATGAACTTAACGCAGTTGGAGATGAGTGGAGATTCCTATAGGTATCTGGAAATGCAACATCAGAGCTTCGTATGTAGCTTAGGGCTAGAGGAAAAGGTTGAGGGGTTAGCCACATCATGGCTATGGCTAGAACAGGGGGATTTTATTATTATTATTTTTTTATTTTTATTTTTAGAGACTTTATTTATTTATTTGACACACAAAGATTGATCACAAGTAGGCAGAGAGGCAGGCAGAGAGAGGAAGGAAGCAGGATCCCTGCTGAGCAGAGGGCCTGATGCAGGGCTCCATCCCAAGGACCCTGAGATCATGACCTGAGCTGAAGGCAGAGGCTTAACCCATTGAGCCACCGAGGCGCCCCAGAACAGGGGAATTTTAAAAGGGGATGGAGAGGAAGAAGAATATAGTCTAGGATGGATGCCTGAAGAATGTACTTAGGTACAGAAGAAAAGGTACAGAAGCAAAATGGTGATGACGAGTATCAAGAAGGACATTGAAAATTGCCTGTCTTGAAGAGGCAGTGACAAATGTTTGATCATTTAGTCATCAGAGTCAAATGCCCCCAAGAAGCAGCTGAGAGCTGAGATCTGATTCTATCAGTTAAATATTTAAACTTAACTTGATCCGTTAGTTGATTCCATTTGACTTAAAGCTCCATTTTCTGCTTACCTTTTTGTTATATACCCATCCCTGTAATTTTTTTTGTCAAAGTATTGTTTTCATCATCTTTCCTGAGTTGAGAGAGCTTGTATTTTCTTTCATATAATGGAAAATAGTCTGCATTTATTCAGTCCCCTTTCATCTCTGGGTTGCATCATTGATGACCTGCTGCTAGTCAGAGCAGCAAACGGGAGTCCACAGGGAAGGTTGAAATAAAACTAAACAGGAGGAGAGAATAATGGCTCCTGAAGGCATAACAGTGAAGAGTAGACTGGCAACGCTATAAAATGGAACTGAAATCAAGCTAACTATTCTCTGATGTTTTTTTAGGGTGTAAAAACATTACACCCTAAATGAATGGCCCAATATTTTCCTATATAAACCAATTTAAATAATTAGGATAATCTCCTTTTTTTGTTGTTGTTTTTATCAAACTGGTAAAATACACACAAGATTGAGGAGCCAATGAAGCCACTGCCTAAGGGATATTTATGGAACATCTAGATTTATCATTCTAACTGTTTTTAAGTGTTGTATAGTTGAGATTATCTAGACATACTGTCCAGTATGGTAGCCACAGGCAACATAAGGCTTTTGAGCTCTTGAGATGGGGCTAGTCCAAACAGATGTGAAATAGGAAATACTCAATGGATTTCAAAGACTTAGAATATAAAATATTTCATTAATTTTTTATATTGGTTACATGTTGAAATTTTATTTTTGATACATTGGGCTAATTAAATTATTTTTTTACTTTTTAAAGTAAATAATAGAAAATTTTAAATTACATATCTGAATTGCTTCTGTGGTTTGTATTATGTTTTTCTGTTGGACAGTGCTGTTTCCAAAGATTTTATTTTTAAGTAATCTGTACACCCAACATGGGGCTTGAACCCACAACCCCAAGATCAAGAGTCACATGCTTTACCTACTGAGCCAGCCCAGTGCTCCTCCCCAGATGATTTTGATGTCTCATATCCATTGAGGAGCACCAACCAAGTCCCATCCCTTGTTTTATAAAAAAGAAACTGAGTTTCTAAAAAGCAGAGTGACAGCAAATATAGTCTTCATTTCAGTGTGTTCTCTTAGCATTGGTCTAGGTTGAAATTCATGCTCTACCCCTTTCATAAGTGGTATTTTTCCATTGTGTGAAACAATGGCTTTTTACCAGCCCTTAAAGGTAGAATTGTGGCTGGTTTTATTTAGTCATTTCGTCTTTTCCAAAACTGGTGATTCAGTGCTTTCCTGCATACTGTGTCTTGTCATAATGAGTGTATTTTTGTATTTTCAAAATGTCTATCAATTCTTATTACTACTTTTTTGTTATAAAGGTAAGTTATGAGGCTGATTTAATCATTAAGCTTTTAAGCATAATTAAAGCTAATCCTGAATTATCATTATGATCAGTATAATTTCATCAGATGTGGGAATAAAACCTACCTTTTTTTTGAAGAATCTGACTAGGCTTTATTTATAGGCTCATTGTTGAGTTGTTGTGAATGGGAATAGTTTATCCATGGTTTTCTTAGAGGTTCCTTTACACATTTCAGGATAGCTTAAGGAATTAGCAGTTAGTTTTTGTGGAAGTTAGCTGGTGATCTGAGGCTTATCTTTGACTTACCTTACAATAGAATATATTCCAGCAGACAGTTTTACTCTTCAGCATTCTTTATTTGCTCAGGGTTGTTGGATCATGGGTAAGCATGCAAATGTATACGTGCAGTCGTAGGTAATGCCCATCATTTCAAGCTCAAATCGGAAAGCTTGTGATAGTTAAAGGTTTATGAAATGTTGCAAGGGGAAGCACCAAGGGATACTTTAGTACTTCTCTATCACCTGTAAAGTTAAGGGAAGAGGACTAAACCAGAAAGCTTGCATTCAGTCCTTGTGCTATTCACACCAGTTTGGTGACCCTGAATGAGTTACTACCCTCCCCGTGCTTTGCTTTTCTCAGCTATGAAGTGGAAGTACTAGAAGAGGGGATCATGAGGTTCTACTTGAAGAATACCATGATTTGGGGGTGGACTTACCTTCTTCAATGTTTGGTTTCTTACTAACTTCCCTGTTTTTCTTTTGAAGGGTCAGATGACTTGTCTGCAAAACTGTGGGATGTGAGCACAGGACAGTGTGTTTATGGCATCCAGACCCACACTTGTGCAGCAGTGAAATTTGATGAGCAGAAGCTTGTGACAGGCTCCTTTGACAACACTGTGGCCTGCTGGGAATGGAGTTCCGGAGCCAGGACCCAGCACTTCCGGGGGCACACAGGGGCGGGTGGGTTGCCCTTTTTCAGGGGTTTCTACAGTTACTTTAACCTCATTCCTTAAGACCAGGAGCCAAGAATGTGACCTTGTTTTGTTTTCTTTTTGCTTTTTAACTTAACCTGCCTTTCCCCTCCACTTATTTCTTAGTCATAGCCATTAATCCCCTTATTTAAGGCATTCCTATTTGGAATTTTTTCTTGAATTTTGCTTTTCCGTGGTGCATTTCAAAACTTCTATGTACTCTTGTACTGGGATGGGGTGGTTTTCATTATGTTTCATTTATACCCTGTTGAATAGTCCATTTTGCTTTTGTCAGATTCCATACCTCCAAAATGAGCAAGTCCTACACTTGTAAATTCAGTCTACTCTATTTGTAGAATCAAGGCTGAAAATCCTTTGGAGTGACAGTAGTTCTCAGATTGTATGATCTACACATACTGTGTTGAATTGGATCTTGGTTGACAGTTGATTAAAATAAACCAGTGCCTAGAGATAAGAGTAACAAATATCTGAATATTCCTAATAGTTTTATAGTGGCCTAGTGTACAGAAACTGGTCATTTGAATATAGTCTTGAGACCTGAGCTGCTAACCTCTGCTGCATTGTATTTTGGAGCTTTGTGCAGAAATCATGTTGAGCTATTTCCCTTCCTCTTGTGCATCAGCTCCCTTCTTCCTTTTTTCATTTACCCAGTGCCTCAGCCCTGGAGAGTTGTAGTCTGTGATCTTAAGCATCACATTTTATGAGCAGTCTTCTTGGACTCCCTTCTACTATAGGTTTCCCAATAACCTGTTTTTTGTCATAGCACTCATCATACAAATAAGCATGGTAATCTAATTCCCCACCAGACTGTACATGCCGGGAGGACAGGGACCCTGCCTATCTTATTCACCTTTAGGTCCTGAGTTTCTTTTATTGTGTCTGGTGCTCAGTAATACTTTGAAGTGAACCTCGCTGTTTTTCTGAAAACAATTTTTTCCCCATTTTGTCTGTCATCTTAAACGTTGTTCCTCAGTCTATTTGTCACCATGTGCTTGTTAGAGAAATTAATATTGGAAGATATGTGATTTAGCATGATATATATTAAATTGAGTGTACTGTTCTGTATGTCAGGATGTACATTGACTTCCAGGTGATTTTATACCTGATCAAGTTCAAGAGCTCTGTTTTAAAAAATTTCCTCCTTGCTGTTCCCTGGACATTGCTATGGCTTTTCCTAACTCCATGCCTTTGCTGTTGCCTCTACCTGCAATATTTTTTCTTGATAAACTCTACTCATCCTCCAGGGCCATCTCCAATATCGCCTCTTCCCTGAAGTCCTCCCTGATACCCCTGGGCAGAGTTAGTCATTCTCCTTGGTGTTTCCCTAGCAGGGGGTAAACGTGTAATTTTTTTGGACTCCTCCTTCACCCTTAGACTGAGTTCCTTAAGGAAAAGCCCAATGTCTTTATCTCTGGTTCCCCAGTGTTCCTTTAGAGTTTGGCAGGCATTTAAAAACAAATGTTTGAGTATTTGCTACTCAGGCACTGTTTTAGGTGCTGGGGTACACCCCTCAAGAAATTCAGGTAGTTGGAGAGAATGGCTTAGTCTGACCTTTGAGGTACTTGTGTGTGTTTTGTTTCTCTCATTACACTGGCTTTTCTTGATTATGAGTATTGTTCTGGATATTTTGTCTCATTGTGAAGAATAGTGCAAATCTGAGTAGGGCCACATATGTTGTTTTTTCCCTGCATGAGCTGGATTGGTTTTGTGGAGTGTCAGGCAGGCAGGCCTGGTGGGAATGCCATTATCTGC
>JAQQSY010007501.1:0-10424 GCA_028646535.1 Procyon lotor | reverse complement strand
AAGATTTCAGTTCTTCATTTAGGACTTACCTTCTTTAACATCCCTAGCTGGATTTGACTGCTTCTTCTATTGTGACCTTGTGGTCACCTTTTCTGACCGTGTGTTGTCATACCTGTCACAGTACCATCAGTGTCCATGACAGTTGCCCTCAGTTGCCCTGAACTTTATTCAGGGCAGCAACTTTTACTTACTTTTGGATAAATTTTGCACTAACATATTGCTAGTTAGATATTAGTTGCTGCACAAATAAATACCCAGTTCTCCTTTAATTTTATTTATTTATTTATTTGACAGAGAGAGAGAGATCATAAGTAGGCAGAGGGGCAGAGAGAGAAGGGGAAGCAGGCTCCCTGCTAACCAGAGAGCCCGATGCGGGGCTCGATCCCAGAACCCTGAGATCATGACCTGAGCCGAAGGCAGAGGCTTTAACCCACTGAGCCACCCAGGTGTGCACCCCCCAACCCCCGTTCTCCTTTGAAGAATCATTCCTGTCACTGAAAACATTAAGATGGTAGAATTCAGTAAAATGTCAGAGAATGGAATTTTGAAGTTTTTTTGTTGCCACATAAGTAATATTGCAAAATATTTTAGAATTTCCTTTTGGTTTAATTTTGTAGAATACATAGGGTTTTCAGTGATTAGTTTAAAAGCATTAGAAAATTTAAACAATTCCTTTCTTTTTCCCATTGGAGCATCTCCCATGTATCTTAACTTTGGCTGTGGAATACTATTGCTACAGCTATAATCACTTATCTAACTTTTTCAAGTTAGATAGTATATTTGCAGTCTAAGAGCTTAACTGTTTTAGTAGGTTTCTTTTTAGCAGCATTTTCTTTGACCTTTTTTTTTTTTTTTGTAATTTGTAAGTTTGGAAGCTTCAAACAGTAACAACGAATTTCAATTTTATTTTAGCAAAAGCAACTGGAAATTGAAAGAACTACTAAGTGGTTGAAAATGCTAAAAGGATGGGAAAAATACAAGAACACTGAAAAGGTAATTAAAATAATGTTACTTCTCTCTGAAACTACACAAATTCAATGTGGATTGTCCCAATAAAAGTTTCTCTTAAATTATAGAAGTATTAATGTTCATATTCCTTTTAAAAATTTCAGAATTTAATTTAGTGGGATGCTTCAAATTGGGAGTCTTCATGTTATAAGAGAATATCCAATTCAGATAGGTTTCAGCAATTCAGAGGACGTATCAGGTAGTCCAGAGGTAGGATGGTTTCAGGAGTGATCTGCTTCAGACGTGCTCCGTCGTGTTGCCCTCGGCTTAGTTTCATTCCCTCTCTCTTCTCTGCCTTCTCCAGTGCCAGCTTTACCTTGAGGTTGGCTTCCCCCTGGGATCAGAATCCTTGCAGCAGTTCTGGGCTTCATACCCGCATGTCTCATTGCTCAGGAAGAAGGCTGGCCTCGAAAGCTTTCCCTGAAGCAAGAGCAGTCCTTCCAAAAGCTTCGAGCACACCTCCCTCCCATTAAATCTTTTTACCCCACAGAGTTGGGGTAAAGCCAATTAAAGCATAACACACACATGTATTACTGTCACTACCAGTCTCATCACAAAAGTTTAAATATTGGGAAGCTGTGGAGTTCATGGTGGTGGAAGCTTTTTTTTTTTTTTTTTTTTTGTAAAGAGAAAGTAAAGGACTCTAACTAAAGTTGGGAATATCAGAGCTAACCCAAATGAAGCAAAGTTAAGTCCTTTATGACAGGACTCCTTGGAGTTTTTACTATTGTAACACGTGGTGGGGGACCGCACCTTCAAGACGGACCTTAAACTGAGTGAAACTTAACTCAGCCATGGAAATTTTTTTGTCATGGGGCATCTCACAGGACTAATGCCCCCTTTTTGAGCCTCCTAAAATACCCTTAGCGAAAGTCTACTAGACTCTTTTATTATTTTATTTTCATCAAGAGTAAGCTCGTTTTGAGGTTGTTGATTTTATTAACTGTGTTTTAGCATTAGGTTGGAACTCAAGATGTTTTTTTGAGAGGAATCCGTTCAAAGTAGAATGTTAGTTACGACATCGATGCCCTTGTTCATTATCGTGCTGTCTCCCAGAGTGGCCTAAAGTTGGCGCCTACTTTACCTCATATCTTTGGGAAGATTGCTCAAGTGGTAATTACAGGGTAAATGTTGATTTCCGTTACCAATGCTTTCATCTCAACATTTGGTCTGATAAGATATTTGTAGAATTATATGGCTTTCTGTTCTCCTCGAGTATACATATATCTATGAAAGTATGTAAGCCGGTATCAAAATGAGCAATTCTCCCAGGCCATTATTCTGACAGCAACTCTGGCTAATGTAGTTCCCAGTAAGAGAGATTTTAACAGAACAGTTTCTTTGATATATAATTTTAAAGCACTTTCTCACAACTGTAATGCTGGAATTATTTGATAATATATATGGTCCAATTTGGGGAGCAACAGAATGTACCTTCTGAAAGAATTGCTGCTTTCAATTCATACCTCATTTTAAATTGCACTGAGGCAAAAAAGTAGCATGTGTTTTTCTTCTCTTCCAAGAGGAGGTGGAAGTTTTCTCTCCACAGATTCCTTACTTACATAATGGTAATACAAAGAAATTTCTAAGTGTCTTGAAATTAAAAGATAGCTGTGATAGAGAATATTTGGATCTTCAGAATCTAAGTTTTAATGAAAGACAGTTTCCATTAAGTTTGTGTTGCCTGTGTCTCACAGTTCTCTCGGCGCCCCGTTCAGTAGTACTAGGTTTGAAAATATAGTCTTTAAATGAAGTCATCTCTGGTAGGTGGAGACATTATGATTTAATTAGTCGTGATGTAGTTGTGTCTAAGCTATGTCACGGCAGAGTCCCTACGACAGATACACTTTTTTCCTTCTTTTTCTTAGAAACTGAATGGACCTTATATTAGTTAGTGTTTTATTTTACTAATGGGAGAATAGAGGCCCCAAATTTGTAAATAAATTTAAGATCACGCAGCTTGTTAGTCGCAGCAGGAGATCCCGTGTCCATACTTGAGGGCTCGTTTACTGTACCATCTTTCATGTTTGCTTTCCTTTTTGGTGTTTGTCAGTGAAAAGCCAGAAGGAAATAGAATGTAGTTATAAGAGCCAACAGGGCCTTGCGTATGGTTTAAAACTTTTTTAGATCTGGCCTTGAGGGACTCATGCCTATCTGGAGGCCGAGATGAAGGAGCTAATGGAGCAGGGATGCTTAGAGAAAACGGAGAGGCGGTAAAGAGATCAGCAGCTCAGCACGAACTCTTGTTTCCTGGTAATACACTTGGGGTGTTGCGAGTCCCCCGAATGGAGCCCTTCTGGGTTGGCTGCAAAGTTGGCTCACGGGCCAGCGTGAGATGTGGACGGGCACTGGACCGGCACGTTCATCACTATTTTGAAATCTCTAAGGTTAGAAAGAGGTATTGGAAATGTTAGATCACTCAGCGGAATGTTTTTTAGTTGAAGGATGTTTAAATGTATCTGTGTGACTGGAATAGACCCCTTGTTTCTGTTGGCAAGGGAACAGAGATACTGAAAGCAAAAGGTAGATTTCAGGGAACCTTAATTTATTTTTTCTTCAAGGTTTTATATATCATATCCATAAAATGAATTTCAAACAGGATTTTAAAGGTAGTACTTTTAAGCTTGGAAGATTACAATGCTGTTTAAGCCCAACATACAGACATTCTGTATCATGATTGTTAAACCTCTGGTGTCTGGGCACTGGGTGGCAAAGTCGGTTAGAGTCCAACTCTTGGTTTCAGGTCAGGTTGTGAGATTGAGCCCCGTGTCAGGATCCACAAGCAGCATGGGGGTCTCCTTGAGATTCTCTCTCTCCCTCTCCCACTCATGCGCTCGCTCTCTCTCTCTCTCTCTCTCTGTCTCTCTCACGTATAAATAAATAAATAAATCTTAAAAACAAAACCAGACCATAAGAGACTCTCAATCTCAGGAAACAAACTGAGGGTTGCTGGAGGGGAGGGGGTTGGATAAGAAGAGGGTGGCTGGGTTATGGACATCGGGGAGGGTATGTGCTATGGTGAGCACTGTGAATTGTGTAAGACTGATGATTCACAGACCTGTACCCCTGAATACATTATATGTATTATATATTACATATATATGTATTATATGTAATATATAAATATATATGTATTATATGTAATATATAATACATTATGTGTAACATAATACATTATATGTTAATTTTAAAAAAAGACAAAAAACAACAAAACCAGAAACTGTGGTCTCTGAAGTCAGACTAACTGGATTTCAGTTCTTCTTCAGTTTGTTAGTTGTATGATTTAGAGTTTCTTTTCCACATCTTCTTTTTTCTCATCTGTAAAATGAGGATGATAACAATAGTATGTTCCTCTTCAGGGGTGCGATAGTACAGGCTGCCTGCTCGGCGGGGAGCCTCCTCCCCCCGTTGCTCCCCCTGCTTGTGTCCTCTTGCTCTCTCTGGCAAATAAAAAAAGAAAATATTAAAAAAGACAAAGGAGCGCGATAGTATGATAAGGAATAAATTGATATAGAAACACATATACTGGCTCCTAATAAATAATCAGAAAATGTTAGTGTAACATTTATTAAAGTCATTATTACTGGATTCATTATTTTCCTCACCCTCATCTCCTCATTTCCCCTTCCTGGCAAATCCCTGTGGCTCCTTCAGTGTTGATCTTCACTAGCTCTGTCATGTAGAATTCATTCCTCCCTTCCTCTGATACAGTATTTCTCACGTAGCTTCAGGGTGAGAGCCGCTGTGTTGTTCCAAGAAGAAGTAACCAGCACATTCACTGCTCTCACCCCACCATCTTTATTCCTCAGCTTTTTCTGGTTTTCCCCTCCAGTCTCTTGTGTCCTGTGACATAAGGGCTAACGGCTCCTGCACATTTAGACAGTGTAATGCCTCCTGTTCTCCTTTTCCCGTTCTGGCCCCTTCTGGGGAGTCTGTCTCTGTCACGACTTCTCCCATCAGGGTGTGACGCTCAGCTCTGTAGCCAGGAGTATTTTATAATAAAGGGGTATCAGCTTATGGCATCAGTTTATCTGCCTACACATTGATTTTCCCTGCTACTGTGAGCTTCACAGAACTTTTTCATGTTCTAGCCAGAGCACCTACCTAGTAAGTGTTAGCCACAAAGCAAGCAGTCATGACAAAGTTCCTTTTTAGAGTGAATGAGCGGTGTTCATTTATGAGTTGGAATAAACAGCTATCACCTGCTGCTGCTGAAGTCTACTTGATTTCGAGCTGTAATCTCTTAAGAGGCAGTGGGATTTGACAGACATCCCCTGAAATAGGACTAAGAAGAGAAATTCTTTGACCTAGGCCAGCCACTTCTCTGTGCCGTGGTCTCCCAGCATTAAAAGTGGAGTAGTATTCACTTTGCCTACATTACAGGCTATCAGAGAAAGTATGAGACATTACTTTGTCAGTTGAAGACTTCTCAACAAATGTAACCTGGACACTGTTCTGGAGAATAAGCAAATTTTACTTGTTGTACTTGATGTAATTCCTACTTTGTTTTACAAAATTTTCAAAATTTCTATGAAGGTTGAAAATTTGTGAAAATTATGTTACCATAATGTCAGTCTGTCACGTAAGAGTTGTGAGTATTTGAAAAACAATAGGCATAATTTTTTTTCATAATTTAAAATTCTTATTTTAGGGTCTCATAATTTAATTCTTTTTCTGGTATATGTGACTTTGTATACATGTTTTTTATTTCACTGCCTCCTAAAGCTGAATTCCAGATATATCCCTTTTTATATTCCTTTTTGTTTTAATAGAAGTAGAGTTGACAACAGTGTTATGTGAGTTTCGGGCATGCAGCATAATGATTCGACAACTCTGGATGTTACACTTACCTTTTAAATACAGTTTCATTATCATTATTTTAATGCTTTCTGCTTGTGGATTCCCTTAATATTTTCTACTCTGTGTATTTTAGTAAGTTCACTTGAGCAGAACAGTGGGTACTAGCTACATGCAAAATGGTCTTGGAAAGATGGTCTTTGTTTTTTATAAAATGTAAAATAAATACCTTTTGCTAAAAGATGATGACATCTTGTATGTGCCTTGGGCACATTGCTTAACTTTTTTGTGATTTACTTTCATCATCTGTAAAATTGGGATAATAAAATCTCATGGAATTATTGATGTGATTAAATGAGAGAAATATCTATATATAGTTTAAAATAGTTTACTGCATATAGTAAATGCTTAGTAAAAGTTGTGCCTCATTTTTCATTTTAGCCCTGGAGTAGCACTGGGACCATTAATTTTTGCTTTCTACCAGAAATTTCTCTCTCTCTCTCTTTTTTTTAAGATTTTATGTATTTTTTTTTTTTTTTAAAGATTTTTTTTATTTATTTGACAGAGAGAAACACAGCGAGAGAGGGAACACAAGCAGAGGGAATGGTAGCGGGAGA
The DNA here is from genome assembly GCA_028646535.1 of Procyon lotor. NCBI lineage: Eukaryota > Metazoa > Chordata > Mammalia > Carnivora > Procyonidae > Procyon > Procyon lotor. The sequence continues at coordinate 4,002 of JAQQSY010007501.1, read as the reverse complement.
AGCAGGCTTCCCAGCGAGCAGGGAGCCCGATGCGGGGCTCGATCCCAGGGCTCCGGGATCATGACCTGGGCCGAAGGCAGACGCTTAACGACTGAGCCACCCAGGCGCCCCAAGATTTTATGTATTTATTTGACAGAGAGAGAACACAAAAAGCAAGGGGAGTGGCAAGCAGAGGGACAGGCGCCCTGCTGAGCAGGAAGCCCAATGTGGGACTCGATCCCAGGACTCTAGGATCGTGACCTGAGCTGAAGGCAGACACTTAATTGACTGAGCCGCCAAAGCACCCCTATTATTTCTTGATATAATCATAATTTAATTTTTTAAAAATTTACTCACTTTAAGATGAAACAGACATTTCTGTATAGTTGTTGAATACAGAATTGGATGAAAACAATAAAATAATGTCTGAAGTCTTTTCAAATAATATAGTTTGAGAAATACATGTCAGAACTCTTCTTGTTTTACTCTTTGAAAACATTAACCTAATGGAGATTCACATCTATTGAGGTTAATCTGCTCACCTGCCATCATATTCTACTTGGTTATTAAACTTTCACTTTTCACATTTGTAGTAGTTTCCACACCTTCTGATATTCATATTGGATGCTTATAGTACAGTATCTTCACTTTAGAAGTTCAGGAGATAATTTGAAAATACTTTTAGTGGATGGTACTCCTTTAAAAAGTATAATAGTAAATATTACAACTTTGGAATGAATGTAGATGACAGACTTGCTTTAGGAGGATAAATCTTAAATTCATTTTTTTTAAAAACCACACTCAGTTTGCAATTAAAGGTGGTAGCTATTTCATATGTGGGAAATGTTGCAAGTAGCAGAGTCTGGTTTACATAGAACTTTTCTGAATATATACTTCCAGTCAGAGCTACTACATGAGTTAAAAAACTTTCTGTATATATACTTCCAGTCAGAGCTACTACATGAGTTAAAAAACTTTCTGTATATATACTTCCAGTCAGAGTACTACATGAGTTAAAAAAACAGGATTCTAATCATTATCTACTGAAATTTCACATTTGAGGCATAGTATGTTTATACCAAAAGAACAAAGCTGAAACTCCATATGGAATTATCTAATTGAATCAACTTAACAGTATCCACTATTTCACAGTAAGAGTTGTTCTACATTGTTACTCATTCTGTCACATCAAGAGTTTATAAAGCTACATCATGACTTAGATTCTAAAGCTTTAAATTTTAAAAGTGAGATAGTGTATAGTAGTAGTTGAAACTCTGCTTCTTAACTCATAACTTGTCAGCATTTCAATTATTAGAAGTTACATCCTGTTTTCTTAGCCATACTATTCAAATACATTATTTTGATAGTAAAGGTAATTATGCATTCTTACCCCAGTCCCTAAGGTTTCTGCCATAATTTGTTTAGTCATTTCTTTGTTTAGACATTTTCTTTTAAATTTCAAAGTTTTATTGTGCACAACTTTGTAATGACCATAATAGATTTGTATGTTATTTGAACAATTAGCTTTGAGGAAAAAGGATACAATTACAGGAAGATGGAGAAGTAGCTGGAGTCTTAGGATTCATAGATAGACAGCGTCCGAGGATATGAAGAGTTGACAAAACTGATAATTTATTCCTCATCTCATTCAAAAGTGATGGCAGGTTATTCCTGGCGAACTGCCAAAATCGACTTTTCATTTTAGCCCTGGAGTAGCACTGGGACCATTAATTTTTGGTGTGGGGTGCGGGTGTGGAGGGAGGAGAGGGCCAGGGAGCCGGGGGGAGAAATAAAGATTGCCGGCGGCAGTAGCCGAGGTATGAGCTGGACAGAGTATGTTCTGTTGCTAGGGTCTGGAAAGCCCCAGAGAGAAGATGCTGCAGGAAAAGCTATTAGGGCTTTCAGTATTCTCTATACTCCACGAAAACACTTTGGGGACAAGGAAATCTTTTTGCTGTTTGAAGCCTTTTAGATGTGTGGGGGGAAAGTAAGAAAGTATGTAACTACTTAATTATATCATCAGGGAACGTGTAAGTCAGATGTTCATGCCCTAAAAAAGAACACTGATTATGCTTTCATGCTGCACAAGGAGCACCTTCGTAGCCATATGGAAACACTCATGTCATGTACTAAGCTACTTAATGTTTTCTTCGTTGCGTATTCTGCCTGCCGGTGTATATGCCTCCCCACTAGGATTTGGAAAGTAGAGATGATAGGATCCAAGTGTCCCATGTCCAAAGGTATCAGTTATCATGGATACTTTGAAAATAAAAGACTAACAAATATTAATTAGTTTGATTTGAGGGCTCAGTCTAAGATTTTTGTCATTTATAACCTTCAATTTGTTTCTTTCAATAAGTTTCATAGGAGAATTTACAAAGGAATCCCACTCCAGCTCAGAGGTGAAGTCTGGGCTCTGCTTCTGGAGATCCCTAAAATGAAAGAAGAAACAAGAGACCTCTATAGTGTGAGTATTTAAAGCTAACTTGTTATTTTGAAATTGAAAAGTAAAACCCATTTCTTTTCGCTTTCAAGGTGATGTAAGATATTTGTATCATTTGAAGTTATAGTAAAATGACATTACAGCGAGTTGGATGAGCCTGTTATTTCCTTGATTGTTTGGTTTAGTGCCATCTACTTCTTGACTTGTAAACAAATACTTCAGGGAAATTGGTATTTTCTGTATCAGTAAGTGTCCAGTGCTTCTCAGGTACTTGAAGTGATCAGTGTGGGGGCATATTTGTGAGGAAAATTGACTAACACCTGATCATAGCTGCTCGTGTGCAGTGTTGTTAATAAAGAGATCTGCAGTGTCCCTTCTAGACTTTGTGGGAAAACAGCAGTGGGATTCAGTTTATCCAACAGCTGCCTGTATGTGCTTGACTGTTCCCTTCTGGGTGTGAGAAAAGAATTTTTCTCCAAGACTAGTAGGCATCTCTAGGTTTTATTGTTTGTTAGTAATCAAAAGTCAAACTTTTGCCTCTGTGATCAGTAGTGCTTTCCTTAAATTAGCTAATACATTACATTTACCTCCTTGTCATCTCAGCTATACCCTTACTAAATCTAAAGTTCATAGTAACCTTTGAAAGGAATGATTATCTAAAAATCTTTTTGAAATATGTCCCGCAGAAAATGTATATAAATAGAATAAAATGGATAAAAGGAAAATTATTTGTAATTTAAACCCAATACCAATTATAAAAGGAGCTTTGGAATACTCTTGATATTTTCTTTTCTTTTTCATATAATGTGTTTATGTGTGTATGTAATATTTTATCAAGATGACAGATAATAAATACTGGTTAATTTAAAGAGTTACTTATTTTGTGTGTCTAAAAGATTTTTTAAATTAGCTGTTTGGGCCCTGCACAAACTATAAGTTTATGTCTTAGGGTTTTAGAGTTTCAAGTGTTTTTCGTCTGTTGGTTAGATACTCGCTTTTAGTATCATAGTCTTAGAGCCTTAGTATCATAGTATTGAAAACAGTGCCTGAGAAAACATATAAAATCTAACCGCAGCACCTAGTACAGTGTGCTGGTGTATGGTAGGTGCTCGTTAAATTCTTGTTTAATTAACGAGAGAAGACATTACTTTTCTTTCACATGCTGTTTGTGTTTCCTTGGGCTCCGGCATGATGTCATCTTCACTCAGTACATCCGCAGAGACCCTATTTCCAAATCAGGTCCATTCACAGGTTCTGGGTAGTAGACATGAGTTTGGGGAGGGGGCACTGTTCAATCCAGCACACATTCTAATAGCAGAACTCTGCTTCCAACGATCTTTTAGACCTTTTCTTTCTTTTTTTTTTTTTAATTAATTTTTATTAACATATAATGTATTATTTGCCCCAGGGTACATGTCTGTGAATCTTCGGGCTTACACATTTCACAGCACTTAGTAGCACATACCCTCCCCATTGTCCACAACCCAGCCACCCTATCCCTACCCCACCACCCCCCGCCGGCCACCCTTAGTTCATTTCTTGAGTCTAGGAGTCTCTTATGGTTTGTCTCCCTCCCCATC
>JAQQSY010007500.1:0-10424 GCA_028646535.1 Procyon lotor | reverse complement strand
CACCCTGGTTAATGCATGCTCAAGAATAAAACTATTTTCTAGTAGTGTGGAGAGGTTTTCTGGATCATCAGCAGATTTTTCTGATAGTCATATTTTCCGAACAGTTTCTACCCTGGAGCTCCGAGACACTAAAGATTCCCTCCATGGTATTATCATGAAATCCTCAGATTTCAGTAGTGAGTAATACTAGCAGTTGAGAAAGTCATCTTTGAGTAATTACTTTTACATCTTTATTGTGGTAAAATGACATAAAATTGACCATCTTAACCATTTGATTATTTTAAAATAATCTCTATACCCTACATGAGATTGAACTCATGACCCTAAGATCAAGAGTCACATGCTCTCCTGACTGAGCCAGCCAGGTGCCCCTACCCATCTTATCCATCTTAAGTGTACAAGTCAGTTGCATTAAGTTCATTCACACTGTTGTGCAATCACCAGTGCCATTCATCCACAGGACTTTCACATTACTCCACAGGGAAACTCCGTACTGAAGAAACAGAAGTCTCCTTTCTCCCTTTTCCCCCAGCCCCTGGTAATTAATATTCTACTTTCTGTCTCTGAGTTTGACTGTTCTAAATACCTTGTATAAATGGAATCATTTAGTATTTGTCTTTTCTTGTCTTGCTTATTTCACTAAGCATAGTATCTTCAAGGTTTATCCATGTTGTAGCATGTGTCAGAATCAAATCCATTTTTAAGGCTGTATGATATCCTATTGTATGTTAGACACCATATTTTATCTATTCATCCAGCCACGGACATTGGGGTTGTTTCCACCTTTTGGCTATTGTGAATAACACTCCCGTAAACATCGACTTACAAATACCGATTTGAGTCTTGCTTTCTATTCTTTTGGGTATAGTGGAAATGCTAAATCATATGGTGATACTATGTTTTATTTCTTAAAGAAATGCCATACATTTGAGTAATTATGTATACCACGTTCATTTTCTGGCAGTCCAATAAGCAATATGAAGTCATAATTTTTATTCAATACTGAATCTCAAAGCCTTTGCATATAAACCCACAAATGTTGAACAAAGTCATCAAATAAATGGTAGGATGATTTGGAAGAAACTCACGGCCCAGAGACCACACTTAGAACATTTGTTTTCCTTGTCCAGCAGACGAAGCAAAACTTTGAGATTTGGGTATCACTGAAAATGAACACAAAGGGGCTGAACGTCGGAAAGCCTAAAGACACCAGTGCAGAGACGTTCAGCAGCCAATGGCTTGGGTTCACAGCCTGGGTTATCCAGGATGATAAAATAGAAGATAGAGAGTACAAGCAGATAAACATGCTCACCAGGACCAGGATGGTGCATGTGGCTCTGGTCTCAGGGCAAGTTCTGGGGGAAAGGTTGTTGCTGTGAATATACCGGACTCGCTGCTTGTGCCTGAGCAGGACAAGGACCATGGAGCCGTTAGTCCACACCATGAGCACCAAACACATAAAGTCAGTGAAGGTGTAAAGGACCGCGGTTATAGAGAATACCAATCTCTCCGGAATCGGTGAGAAACAATATCTATAAAGGCCGTCCATACTCATGTTTTTGCTATTCTTTGGGCCGGTTACATTGGTAATAACAACTATATTTAACAACAGATAAAGAATCCAGCAGACGAAACAGCAGAAGCCAATGCACCCTGTGGATCTAATTTTGCGCCCCATCCACCCAGAGAAACTGGGGCAAAGCTTACTGGCCTGGAAGCCACTGAGGAGGCAGGTGGTGCCGAGGGAAACCCCTCTGGCCACTCGGTACAGATAGAACACAAATTTACATCCAGCATCATCCAGGAAAGATTTTAATCCAAAAGCTGCAAGTGTCTGAGGGATCCCTTTAGAGAAAAGAACCAAGATGTTAGTTAAGACCATTTGGTTAAAAATCAAGTCTGTGGGTCTGAAGACCTGTTCATTGAGCAAAATAACATTATAAAGACAAAGAAGTGAAGAATTTCCAAGGATCCCAACACCAATCTGAGTTAGGAAGGTAAGACCCCAATTTAAGTCAACAGAAATCAATCCATCCATTTAGAGGAGATGTCGCAGTTTGATTTCATTTGAATCAGAGGAATCTGGAGACTGAAAGAGAAAATTAGGTTACTCTCACTACATTCATAAGTGTCTTTTCTCAAAAAACCCCACACCATTATTCCATGTGCATATGAACATCATGGATGAGTTCTGGTTTCTGGCCCACACATAAGGAACTCGGAAGTCCCCACTATAACTTCACCACAAGTAAAAAGCTGAACAGACAGAAAAACTAACAACTCTTTTTGGATCCGAGAGACGGGAGGGCACAGGGCAACTCCTGATCCCCAGATCTGTGAGACAGGGGAACACAGGAAGTCACCCCTCCCTGGAGCAGAGACACTCATGAGCAGAAGGAACCACCACGAGAACCAGAGCCCAGGTAGGAAAACCTACAGCATAACTGATGAATTGCTGAATGCTCAGTGTGGACAACTCTGAGAGCTGAAAACTCCAGGGGACCTGGTCGCAGCAGGACCCCATGACACGGTGAGATTATCTCCAAGAGCGTGGCCAGAATCACACAGTAAATACTGAAACAAAACAAAACCAAGCAAAAAAACCAAAACAAACCCAAAAAACCCCTCAAGGTTCCTGCAGGAAGAGAGGAAAAGGCACCTTTTGCTAATAAGCAGGAATGGTTCATTCTCACCAAGGCCTGCCTTCAGGGGGAACTAGGTAACCAGAACCTGACCTGCTGGGTATTATCAGAGCCTAACTAACCAACTGGAGGAAAGCAAATACCCAACCCCAGCCCACTCTAGCCATTCTGCTCCACCTAAGGGTGGAGAGAAAAAAAAAAAATAGAAACACCTGTGAAGTAGATAGTCCAGAAGCCAAGACCACGGAGACCTAATCTTAGAGAATGCTCCCCCTTCCACACACCCCAGGACTACCTCACTAAAGGACTATTTATAGTAGTTCCTTTTACCTATGCAGCATGTCTGGCTACCAAGAAAAAACTTACAAGGGATACCAGAAGGCAAACAACACAATTTAAAGAGACTGCAGGCATCAGATCCAGACCTAGAAGGGATGTTGGAATTATCAGATGAGGAACGTAAAACAACCACGATTAATATGCTAAGGGCCCTCTTGCATAAAGTAGACAGCATGCAAGAACGCGTGGGCAATGTAAGCAGAGAGATGGAAATCCTAGGAAAGAACCAAAAATAAATGCTAGAGATCAAAAACACTGTAACAGAAATGAATAATGCCTGTGATGGGCTTATGAGCAGGCTGCACACAGCTGAGGAGGGAGTCAAATACATCAATAGAAACTTCAAAACGGGGGCGCCTGGGGGGCTCGGTCTTTGAGCGGCTGCCTTCGGATCAGGTCATGATCCCAGGGTCCTGGGATCGAGCCCCGCATCGGGCTCTCTGCTCGGCAGGGAGCCTGCTTCTCCCGCTACCATTCCCTCTGCTTGTGTTCCCTCTCTCGCTGTGTTTCTCTCTGTCAAATAAATAAAATCTTTAAAAAAAAAAAACTTCAAAAACTAAAGCACAAGGAGAACAAAGGTTGAAAAAACAAGGCAAGGGGGCACCTGGATGGCTCAGTGGGTTAAGCATCTGCCTTCTCTCTCTTCCCCTGCCCCTCCCCCCACTTGTGTTTTCTCTCTCACTCTCTCGAATAAATAAAAGGAACAAAAAGAAAAGAAAGAAAAAAAAAGGACAAAATATACAAGGACTGTGGGGCAACCACAAAAGGTGTAACATTTGCACGATGGAAAGACCAGAAGGAGAAGGAGAGAGAAACAGAATTTTTTTTTTAAGATTTTATTTACTTATTTGACAGAGAGAGAGAGATCACAAATAGGCAGAGAGAGGGGGAAGCAGGCTCCCTGCTGAGCAGAGAGCCTGATGTGGGGCTCGATCCCAGGACCCTGAGATCATGACCTGAGCTGAAGGCAGAGGCTTTAACCCACTGAGCCACCTAGGCGCCCCGAATGTTTAAAAATTCTTATTTGAATAACAAATATGAGTATTGTTTTCTATTTATTGTAACATTTATTTTTTCTTCTGGGTACCATAATTTTTTTTAATTTTGTACCAACTAGCACATAATTTTCAAAGAGTATTGTTGAAGTCTATTCACAACACTATATTTCTATCATTTTTTCTGAAGCCAGATTCAAACACTGTAATGCCCTTACTGTTCAGAGCCAACTCAAAGGAAAGAGGCCAACCACATGAGCAAAACTGGAAACTAGAGAAGGCAAGGCCCAAGGAAATGGGTTGCCATTTCCCAGTTCTAACTTTTTTTGACATCTGTGTTCCAGCGTCATCAAATATAGACTGTTTTTAAAAATACATCCTTCAAAAAAAAAAAAAAATACATCCTTCATTCTTATAAAAAAAAAACAAATTTCCAATTAAAAGCCAAAGCACTCAAACAAAATATGTCTATTATTTGAGTGGGTGAGCCTTCTTGACTTCTGCTTCTAGATCTCAGGAATGGAGGAGCAGTGGTTTATTGAAAGAGCACTGCCTCTTGTATGATTTTAATTTTATCCATATTAAAGAGCACCCCCTTACTGGAGGGGAGGTTGGTGGGGGGATGGGATAACTCAGTGATGGGCATTAAGGAGAGCATTTGATAGAATGAGCACTGGGTATTACATACCACTAATGAATCACTAAATTCTATCTTTGAAACTAATAATACACTATATGTTAATTGAATTTAAATTAAAATAAATAAATAAAAATAAAGAGCACCTTTTATAATTATTAGAGTGGTATAGAATATTAGAGTGGTTATAACTGGGAGCATATGAAAAATTTTCAGAAATATGGCCACAATGTTGAAATCTACCATTTTTAAGATTAACATATCTCTAGCAAAGACAAGGCAAAAGTATAAGCATATAGAATTTCTTGGCAATCACAAATTTACCTTTTATTTATTTATTTATTTATTTATTTAAAGATTTTTTATTTATTTGACAGAGAGAAACACAGGGAGAGAGGGAACACAAGTAGAGGGAATGGTAGCGGGAGAAGCAGGCTTCCCGCCGAGCAGGGAGCCCAATGCAGGGCTTGATCCCAAGACCCTGGGATCATGACCCGAGCCGAAGGCAGACGCCTAACGACTGAGCCACCCAGGTGCCCCACAAATTTACCTTTTAATCTGTGGAGATTATACAGTTGACTACTTGCTAAATAAATAGGTAATTAGTAAATGAAATAAAATGAATTAATATTTATGAGTTTAGAAAACGTACAAATGCTAAGGTAAAATCAGTAATTTATAGATGTTTCTGTGTAGATACAGTATTATATTTGAAAATAGGATGGGAGGAAAGTGCTTTGAGCAAATGTGAAAAATGTACAGGACCACAGAATTAAATAAATATGGAATACGGGGCACCTGGGTGGCTCAGTGGGTTAAAGCCTCTGCGTTTGGCTCAGGTCATGATCTCAGGGTCCTGGGATCGAGCCCCGAGTTGGGCTCTCTGCTCGGCAGGGAGCCTGCTTCTTCCCCCCTCTCTCTGCCTGCCTCTCTGCCTACTTATGATCTCTCTCTCTGTGTCAAATAAATAAATAAAATCTTTAAAAAAAAAAAAAGAAAGAAAGAAAAGAAAATACTTGAATCCTGGATCAGCTGTGGTTTATGGATGTGGGTGTCCTTCAGGACAGCGGTCATTCTCAGAAAAATAAAGACCTTTCCCCTTTACTTCATCCAAGTATTTTCTATGGAGGCATAATTCAGGATTAAGTTGAGTGCATCTTAGCTCCTAGCACAGTGACAGGAAAATACCCGCTCCACAGGTCTTCTGGCTTGGAGCAGATGAAGTTTTCACTACTTGATGACTGAGCGGGGTGACAACCTCAGAAATCTCAGCAGATCTGGGGCAGAGGAAGAGTTTGCAGACTACCAAAGCATTTCTAAATCTGGTTAACACATTAACACATTTCAATCTCATTATTCCTGCTCACTAACCCTGGCAACCTCCCTCTGAGAAAGAGAAAGAGAGAGAGAGAGGGAGAGATTAATTTCTATTTTGTTAAATGGGGCATATAGTTTACCTGCCTCACACTGATCCCAGAAATTTCATGCACAGATGAAATTACTGGTGGAATAAAGTACACCCTGCTCCCCAGAGCCCATAATAAAGGAGACGGAGGATCACACGGATCACAGAAAGTTTTCACAGACCAACTGTCATAGCCAACCAGAGCACAACACGCCACCACAGATGTTTTAAAAGTCGTATGTAGTAGGTGCCGTCAGACACCAAGGGTCAAAGCAGAAACCAAGAGCTAAACACACTCGCACCGACCACATAAGCAGGACAGAGGGCCGGGCGGCTGTATGTGCTCACTCAGGGAGAAGACTACAGATAGAGCTGATGGAGAAGCCGAGCAACCCTGGGACAGGAAGGCAGGGGTGACTCTAGGTCTCAGGAACCCTCGGAAAATATCAGCACTTCACGTACTCTTCATGGAGGGAGGGAAAGAAGAAACGTCTGTCCCCACCGTATTTCTTATGAGCTTTCTAAAGAAACATCTACCTTCCTAAGAGCCTACCTAAAAAGAGGGTCCACTTACCAAATATCTTTTCTTGCTGGGAGAGTAGCGGCCGTGGCACAGTCTGAGCACAAGTGCAGAGAGCAAGGCTCATGCATGAGATAAAGGCTGGGGACAGTGTGAGCTCATCTCCTTGCGGGCAAGTGATTATCATTTCACTTGTAAATTTAGTGAGTGTCTGTCTGGGGAGTGGCAATTGTCTCAGAAAAACAACCACAAAATGTGAGACTCAAAGTCAGAGCAATTTGCAGTGATTAGCCAACTAGAAAGAGACAGAGGCAGAGAGGCAGGCAGGCAGGCGGACAGGCTGAGACACGGGCAGGAGGAAACACATCACGGAGGCCGGGAAGAAACCAGGCTAATGTGACAGGTGAGACAAGGACATTGAGGTCTAGGAAGTGAGAGGAGGAAGCTGAGAACAAAGCTGGGCTCTGTTTCTTGCCCACCTGAAGCATTTTGCTTCCAAAAGGTGATCGTTTTTCAATTCTGGTAACTCGGCACCACAGCAGCCTGAAAGGGAGAAGAACACAAAGAACTGGTTAGGAACAAATTGCCTAAATGTTAGAAACGAGCTGGAGAAAGCAGAGGAACTTCTACTCACTGCTTTGACAGTCAGAGGTGAGCAGCACTCATCATTTTGGGTGTCTGAGAGGTCCCGGGGGAAACAAACCTTGCAAAGAACATGCCGCCATCGAGCCAATGGTATAGTCACGAGAGCTGGATGCTAAGCAATAAAACAGTGGAGATGGAAAGGGCGTTGCAAGAAAAACAGAGATGGGTTGGAGGGCTGAGCCGGGAATGAAGGAGGAAGCAATCTGAACCGCACGGTGATGGGGAACCTCCCTGACAAGAGCACTGCAGGCAGGATTTGAAAAAAGGTGGAAGGACTGAGCCCTGCAGATATGTTGTGTCTATTACCCAAACTTGGAGACCAGCTGGTGTCAGGTCCGGAGGGAGGCGAGCGCCAGTGCACAACTGGATGCGGGGCAGAGTCTAAGGAGGAGGTCGGGACAAACGTGGGAGAAAGGCCGTCTAGGTTTCTGTACGAAGGTGGAATTTCCTCTAGTAAAATGGGAGCCATTACAGGGTTTGACCAAAATAGGGACACTCTCTGATTTGTACTTTGAAAGGTTCGTGTTGGCTGGGAGGTCGAGGCTACACTGCAGAGAAGGTCAGGACAACCATGAGGAAAGCCAAGACAAGAAGACGGTGGCTCTGCCCACGCTCGTCGTCGAGGCACTGATGGCAAATGTTCACATTGCTGATATACTCTGAAGACAGAGCCAGTAGGATGGCCCGGAGGGCTGGATGTGGAGAGCGAGGAAAAGAATGGATCAAAGACGGGCCCTAGGTTTGAGGGCCCCGCAATCCGAAAGATGAAGTAGGCATCAGCTGCGGCTGGGCAGGCTGGCGGGGCAGGTCCCACGCCTGCGAAAACCCCACGGCGCGGTGAAAACTACTACTCAATTGGAATACGTTTTACTCCTGGCTCAAACCATAGCAATTACATACTGTCTCATTTCCAAGTAATATTCTATTATGAACATCTTACCTTACAACCGGAAGCATTATGAATACGTCCCCCTATTATTTTATAAACAGTGAGGCCGCGCGGTCCCCCTGCAGCCTCACCTCCCGTATAACCCTCCCCCTGCCCAGAAACTCAGCTTCAGAGATCCACTCACCTTCCTGGAATATTCTATATATTCATACTTTGGTGCGTTTTCATATCTGTTTATCTGTTCTGGCTGACACTTAAGGAACAAAGGACACCCCGTGCGCAGCTCTGGGCTGCAGCACAGGCAGAACGCACACAGGGCCTTTGCACGAATGGACCTTGCCCGCTAGAGGAAGAGGCAAGTATGAGGAAACCGATGCCTGCCCTCGGTTCTTCACTGAGACATCTCACCTACCCTTCAGCTTTTCCCTGAGAACCCTTTCCTATGACCCCACAGCTTCACTAACCCTCGCTCGTCCTCAAAGTTCTCAGAACATCCCGATCCTCATCATTTTCTGTAGCATCATATTAGCATTATTTTGGTCTTCCTACCTGCTGGTGTTTGGCCAACACGTCCATGTCCCCATTGCCACGGAACTCCCAGTAGGTTCACAGTGTACTAAGGAGACAGCACATCCCTTGTGATTCCTCCCACTGAGAAGTTACTCTGTGTAACCTTACCTTGAAACTGGATGACTTGTTGACCAAAAGAATTGGTGGATGTGACTTTTTTTTTTTTTTTTTAATCTCCGAGAACAAGACACAAAGAGTTTGCAGCTTCTCTGTGGCTTTTTTTTTTTTTTTTAAGATTTTATTTTATTTGACAGAGAGAGAGAGATCACAGGTAGGCAGAGAGGCAGGCAGAGAGAGAGGGAAGCAGGCTCCCCACTGAGCAGAGAGCCCAATGTGGGGCTCGATCCCAGGACCCTGAGATCATGACCTGAGCCGAAGGCAGAGGCTTAACCCACTAAGCCACCCAGATGCCCCTTCTCTGTGGCTTCTTGATACACCCTGGACTTCCGTGTAAGAAATCTGACCATGGATACATAAGTCCTCTACTTCAAAGTTCCTGTGGAATCCAACTTTCCACTCATCTATAAGGCAGCACAGAAATGTGAGGGAAGTCATCCCAGACCCCCTAAACCAACCCACCCACCTCCTACTGCCAGGTGACTTCTACTGATACGGAGAGGAGCAGAATTCTCCAAGGGAAATCTGTTCAGTTTTCTGACATCCAAAATTGTGAGTTAATGCATTATTTGCTATTTGAAACCACTTGAGTTGGGTGTCATGTCATAGATACCTGCAAAAGTATTCATTTCTTCTCACCCACTTGGTTATTAACTTCCTCCAAAGACAAGTGGAAGCCTCACCCTATTTCTATAAGTTCTTTCACTCTTCCTTCTGGGGATGTCGCAGTCCAAAGAACTCACCACAAATGGAAGGTGAGGTTATCTAAGAGGTGAGGTTCTCAGGGTGCCTGAGTGGTTCAGTCAGTTGTCTGCCTTCAGCTCAGGTCATGGTCCCAAGGTCCTGGGATACAGCCCGGCCATCAGGCTCTCCGCTCAGTGGGGAGCCTGCCTCCCCCTCTCCCTCTGCTGCTCCTCCTGCTTGTGCTGTCAAATAAATAAATAAAATCTTAAAAAAAAAAAAAAAAAAGGTGCGGTTCTCTCCTTGATAATTCAAAACAAAATAAATATTTTAACTTTTAAAAAGGAAGATGTTTGAACTCTTTGGACTCTTTTCACTGCGCCCTTAGACCTCAACATCCTGGCATACGTTCAAGACTGTCTCTGAGTGACCGGAGACCAGCCCTGGGGCAAAAGAATCCTGGGGGATGACTTTCCTTCCTCCCCGCCCTGGCAGGCAGAGCTTATCCTCAAGACACAAACGACTGGACGAGTCCACCTGCACTTCACGTATCATGGTCACCTGCGAGTGAAAGTGGACACCTGCCTCTTGGCCCCTGACCCAGAGCCTGTCTTTGGGGGGATGTGCCCATGTTCATTCCGGGAAGTCAGACGCAGTCTTTATGTGGAGACAGGGCTGAGAAAGAAATCCTGCTTGGGTGTCAGGAGACCTGCATTCTGGCCTCGGGTCTGACTTAACTTGTAATGGCGCTGGGGAAGTCCTGTCCCCATTCTTCCACAGAAAGGTATACCTCTGTGTGTCCCGTTTTTTTTAACTTTTTTTTCAGTGTCCCAGGATTCATTGTTCCTGCACCACACCCAGTGCCCCATGCAGTCCGTGCCCTCCTCAATACCCACCGCCAGGCTCGCCCAACCCCCCACCCCCTCCCCTCCTAAACCCTCAGTTCGTAGCTCGGTCCACAGTCTCTCATGGTTTGTGCCCCCC
>JAQQSY010007499.1:0-10424 GCA_028646535.1 Procyon lotor | reverse complement strand
AACATTCCTGGTGGAGAGGACATAGATACTAAAGCAAGAAACAGCACAGAACTTACGGAAAATTCTATACAGTGTTTCTGGGAACATAACATGTAAGATTGAGTAAGGAATGGGATGAAAAAGGACTAAATCATGGAGAGTTATGGTCTCAAAGGGACTTAGTTACAGCAATAGCAACAGAGAAACCAAGTGTATGGTTTCCCACTTGGCATGTTCCTTAAGTCAACGGTTAGGTTATCTGTGGCCTCAAAATCCCCTCTCTGGTAACTGTGAGTTGTGCTGAGACTAAACTGAGGCTATAACTTTAAATCCCGAACTTCTATAATTATCTTTCTGTTGATTAAACTCAAGGTAGGATGTACGGTCTGCTAATAATAATTACAGTGGGTTATAACCTCCCCAAAGGCCTGAAACAAAGTCGTACTAAGTGAACATTTCATGCGATCTGTTTTACTCAGGAATGCATGATGAACCACAAAGATCCTAAAAGCTGGTCTCACAATATGCTTCTAGTCCTCCAGGAAATTCTTCCAGCTCACTGGGTTGGGAGCATCCTTGCAAGTTTCTGAGCCCGTCATTTAGAGACTGCTGACTGCTTATGACTCTGCTCTGGAAATGCAAGCTCAAGTCGGTATCAGGGCAAACATATGTGAAAGCTTACTACACAATGGAAATACTGGTCTGCAAGAGCAAAAAGACCTCTGTGCTAAGTTGGCACAGCGCTATAAAGTACAATGAGCCAGAAGCAAACCCAGGTCAAGCAGCAGCTTTAAGTCTCACCCGAGGACCTTTGCAGGACGTAATGATCAGCACGCCCCTCGAGCGCTATCCGTGCTGCTCGTGCACTGCTCAAGTTCCCACTCTGCATTTACCTGTCCTCATAAAATGGCAACCGTTCAGCCTAGAGACTAAGATCTTCATTAACGTTCTTTCTGAATATCCGTCATCATTCACTGTCTGTCAACGGGATCCTACCTCTGGTCTAACCAATCATTCACTTATAAAAACTCACTTACCTAAAATATACAAGCATGCCTACGTGTCCATGTACACACACACACACACTCTCTCTCTCTCTCTCTCTCTCCCACCACTTTGGCAGACTGTCTGCCCTAGAGTTCCCCTGTAGCTACTTGTATGATTAACTCAGGCAAATAGAAATGCTTTAACTGGGCTTGCCTTTTCTATATGTGCATAAAGTTGTATTATTGAAAGAATATCCTGGAATCTTCAGCCATTTTCATTTACAAATACACCCTAATTTGGGTCCTGGGAACATTATTTTAAGCCAGTTGGCCTATTTTTCACGTTTTGTAAAAGAAGACTAACAGATTCCATCCACGGGAAGACTGTGATGAGGACTAGCTGAGACAGGAGCAAGAAACCACTTACTACTAGCCTCAGAACATGGCAAATATTCACAAGTGCTAGGTGAAGAGAAAGGTACTATTGTACAGAAAACTTGCGTTCATTCAGTTGGTAAGAATTTACGGAGTGTGCCCATCCTGTATCATGTGCTGTGCTAGACACTAGGGATGGTGAAATAAATGGTGTGATTCCTGCCCTCAAATTCACCTCCTTTGGCTTATTCACTGCAAAAATAAAATATGCATATCTATTTATGTATGTCCACAGATAAAATAGAGATTGGTAATAAGAATATTTTTAAAACTGCACTATTCTCAATTCTGACCCACTGATACCGAGAACTAATATAAATTGAAAATAGTCAAGAAGAAAAAAAGAAGCATAAGGTGATATTGCTTGCTTTTGATTAAAATTGTTCCACTAAGGAATTGTTTATTATTATTTGCCACAAACTGCCAGCTATTAGAAATTACAAGTGAACATAAATCTTATCTATTGCTCTGTTCACCCTGCTTCACCCTATTCCAGTGGCTACTAGGAATAACATCAAAGGTTCTTCTTCCTAGTGGACCATGAAATTAAAGATCAGCAACCTGAAACAGCCAGTGGGTCTCTTCATTGGGTAATGCCCAATCTGTGAAGTCGGTAAAGAATGCAATGGGAAAAACTAACGACTCTAGGAAAATACTGGAGGTCTTGATATCAAGAGAGGCTAATGCTAGGAAGAGGTAGCAAGCATACTCAGAGTAAAGTTGTGGGATTTTTGACTAGGTACTCAGAGCAGAGAATGTATACTACAATATTTACCTGCTTTCGTTCATATTGAATTGTAAGAAAAAGCTCCTTCCCAGAGGAAGAAAAAAAGAAATGAAGAAAGTCTTTTGGATGTGGATTCTGTAGGTGTTCTGGTCATAAGGAAATCTCTTCTAATCCTCCCACAATAGTCAGAACGTGAAACTTTCATCTTTATGTGTAAGACCTAACATCGCTCGCTTATCATTTTCCTCTTATTTACCAATTCAATTTTACAACAACAGAGAACTCTATTATTTTTGGAGCTCTCAAAATAGGCCAAGCTTTGTTCTAATCAATGCACATGTATTAATTTTAAGATTTCATTTATTTATTTGAGAGAGAGAGAGAGAGCGAGCGAGTGTATACTAGCTGGGGAGGGGAAGGGCAGAGGGAGAAGCAGGCTCCCCGCTGAGCAGGGAGTCCAATGAGGGACTCGATTCCAGGACCCTGGGATCATGACCTGAGCCAAAGGCAGACGCTTCACCAACTGAGCCCCCCAAGTACCCCCAAATTAATTTAATTTTTATAACAACCCAATGATGTAGGCATCTAAATATCTGTATTTTACCAAAGGGGAACTGAGGCACAGGGACATTAAGTAAGTTCTCTCTGGTCACACAGCTAGTCTCTGCACAAACCAGCACATAAACCACGGGAGGCTGACCCCAGAGCCCCCACTCCCAATCACTACAGCAAGGATCAAGCACATACTACACACCAGGCTGTGCCAAGTGTCAAGGATCCACAGATGAATTAACGTAGTATTTGCCCTTTAAGAGATGCAGTCTAATAGCAGGAGACGATAGGTAATTTTTAAGGTGTGATAAAATATGAAATGTGCTATCCTGGCAGTTTTTGCCACACCAGATGGGGCTACAGGGGAGGGAGCGGTGCACTGTACCTAGTCATGGAGAGACTCAAGACCCTCTTGAGCTAAGTCTCCCTATCAATATCCTCTAGTAGTAAGAGACAACAACATTGATTAAATGCACCCTTATGTCACACATCATTCTAAGTAATTCACATGAATTAGCTCATTTAGTACTCATAAAGACCCTATGAATTCACAACTACTTTCCCGTTGTATTGCTAAAAAATTCTGAGGTACAGAAGGCAAGAGTAATGACCAAAGTACAAGCGGGCATGGACTGGAATGCAACACAAGAGGTCTGATTCCAAAATCTGAGCTCTTAACCACCAACCTTTTAAGTACCCCTTTGGGACTAAGAGCCTACATGGAGACTACCAAACTCTCATTGGCCACACTGGTCCTGAGGATCCCCAGGACAGCATGAATAGGCAGAAGAACAGATCGGATCTCCCACTTTGCTCTCCTTGATCCCAAATCTATAACAGCCTGAGACAGTACTGAGAAAAAAGACCAATGACTATTTTTCTCTACCACAGTCTAGGGGAATAGACAGGCAGTCACGAGCAATCCTAAAAGTAGTCATGAATGAATCAATAGTGAGGCAGACAGTATTTACTGGGTATCTCCAATGTTCCAAGTACTGTACACATTTAATTAATTTAATCCCTGCAAACAGCTATCATTATGTTATACAGATGACATAGGAAAAACAATTGAAAAAGAATCACAGCTAATAGATCGAAGGTTCGAATCCGAGTCTATGTGACTCAGAAAAATCTTTGCTTACTCCATTATGTCACGCTTCTACTTATGAGATGCTGAAACACTGAAAGCATCAGAATAAAGTCGAGAACGATTCCCCAAAAATCATCATCACCTGTGTTTCAGATCACCGTGGACTGAAGCAGCGCTCCCCGTATTCTGTAGCACGGAGAGGTGCCATCTCCCTCCCTGGGAAAAGTCCGTCAGGAGCAGCTCCGCTCCTGGGCCCCTCGTGCTCGCCCTCACGGTGGGCTGGATAATGGACTGGGTAATCTGCTGGAAGGGATTATTGCACTGACCGCACGGAGGTATCACTAAGAATTCACACGGACTCCAGGTTCGTAGTCTGGATAAAAGCAGTGTCTTCAAAACACTGTTTCAGTTTTTGGAGTCAAGAAACATGAAGTTTAGTTGCATTGTTTACTTCAAATAGACCAAATCCCATGCTGGAGTATAAAAGGGGCAATTAAAACAAAAACACAAACAAAAACTGGAGAATAGAAAACAAGAGAAAGAGACGAAATGGGATGAAAGATGGCCAAATATATTAGTATCATAACATTGCCTTTCGTTAAAATATTGATGGGCAGACGGAAGGATGGATGGATTTTTTTAAATATGTGAGCAATTAAAGAAAGAGAAGAAAGGTTATTGCAAAAGGTTTATAAACGGAAAAAATTCCGAGAGTTTTCACGAATATCCTCCAATTTGTAGATACAGGCCAAGGGGAAGAATAGGAAATTCTGAAACACTAAATCAATAAGGCAAACCCCTTAATACATATTAGAAGGCCCCACATGTTCCAGAAACCTCTCATTTTTTTTTAAAGATTATATTTATTTATTTATTTCAGAGAGAGCACAAGCAGGAGGAGGGGCAGAGGTGAAGGGAGAAGCAGGCTTCCCACTGAGCAGAGAGCCCGATGTGGGGCTTGATCCCAGGACCCGGAGATCATGACCTGAGCTGAAGGCGGACGCTTAACCAGCTGAGCCACCCAGGGCCTCCAAAACATCTTAGCAGTAAAATAAATAAATAAATAAATAAATAACCAGGACTTGCTTATTTCCAGGGCCCTGCACCCAGAGGTGCACCCTGATGAAGCCCCGTGTGGAACCACACCTAACAGGACCTCAGAGGAGAGAGCAAACACCAGGTCCTAGCAAGCCAGCACTTCCTCTGCCCAGCACATACCCTCCCACCACAAGACAGCGGTCTTCAAAGCAACACCTAGATCTAGCTCCTGTGGCTGCAAAGGAGGGTGATAAATTGATCATGGCATAAATGGGGGCTGTATCAAGGAGAATTTCCCCATAATTTTACCAGAGCAAGGAGATGGTCTAGAATCAGAGCAGCAACAAAGATGAAAAGAAAGAGCACGCCAATTACACATGGGGCACAGCAAAAATCATAAATCAGAATGACAGACTGGGAAGAAAAGATCACTCCAGCAAGAGAAATTTTTTGCAATTGCCTCATGTTAGATAATTTCCCCAAAAGGTGAAAGTAACAAACAAAAACAGGTCTCAACAAAGAAAAAAATGTAACAAAATGGGAAGGACAAGGTAAGTCGTGGACAAGGGAAAATGTTGACAGCACACACAGCATTGTCTCTTATCTAATAAATAACGAGAAGGAGTAAGAGACACTCCTAAAAATCCAGTCGATGATTGCTTCTCAGCCTCTTGGCCAAGATCAAGTCTAAAAGTCAAATCAATGAGAAGGAGAACAGGTAAGAGTAATCTAAGTAACTACAGAGCAAAAAATGAAGTAAAATGAATGAAAAGGATTGGAAAGATGACAGAGAATTGACTCTACATGAACGTAATTCTTATAAATGTGGTCATGAACACAAGTCCCAGGAACAGTGACCACAAATGCCCACTGACACAAGGGAGAAGTGGAGCTGCAAAATAGAGCAGAATGCCCCACGCTGGAGTGTTCAGGTTGATCAGCTGCAAAATATACTCTGCTTAAAGCCCTGAGATCCACGGAGGAACTACTGGTGAGGGAGAGGATAAAACAATGAATGGAAATGTCAATCAGTTCACCTCTCAGAGCAAGTACTTTAAAGCAGGACATTAAAAAAAATAATAATAAAGATTCTAACATGTAAATGATTCTTATAATCTCTTTTCTTAAAAGAAGGGTCCTTTTATTAAATATTAACTTGCATAGAATAACCATTTATACGAAGTTTGCCAATTCCATCAATTACACTCTCATCTATTAAATTTAAATAAAATTGTATTTAATGCTTTTTGATTTTTAAAAACCATGTACAATAATACTTCTTATGAAGTTGTTTTCCTTTCTAGGTACTGATTATTCTTTTCAGACATATCCAGAGAAAATTCTGAAATAATGCTTTACAAAACGTTATATCTTGGTAATGAGATTTTTTTTTTCTTTTGGTCTGTATAATTCATTGTTTCCCTCTTTATAATTTTCAAGATTGTAAGAACTTTGTTCACGGAGAATTTATTCATTTACCTATTTTATCACAGGAAAAACTTTTACATAGAGTTTATGATGTTCCAAGATTATTCTATGAGATTTACAGACATTAACTCAAATTTCATACCTACACCATAAAATACTGTTTTATCTTTATTTTTATTTAATTTATTTTTGCAAAAGAAGAAACTGAGGCACAGAGGTTAAATAGCGTGCTCAGGGTCTTAATGTATAAAGTGGCACAGCCAGGACTCAACCCCGACACGTGGCTCTGAAGACTTTACCCTTACCTACCACACTGTGCTGATGCTAATTAATCATATTAATTAAATTTGTATTTCTAAAAGGTAATATAAAATGCTACAGTAGGGAAAGTCCGCATTTAAAAATTCCAATGAAAAGAATTATAGTCCTAATCAGTCATCTTCAACACCTTGCGACAACCGTTTCTTCTGACATAGCCTTTGTGAATAACTGTTACCTTATAAGTTCTCACAATTTGTAAAACTTAACCATAGTCAGATGGAAATTCCTTGATATAAAGTTAAGATACAGTTTGGGAAATGATAAGGTGATCTCATGAAGACAGGTATGCCTATATTCTGGAGAGGTCTATGTATACAAATCAAGTTGACTCAATTCTCATAAAATAAAATAAGTGATTTTTAAATTCATTTAAATTTAATTTTTCACATGGATATAATGTAACAACTGAATTTCCATTTGGTATTTTCCATTTGTTATTATAGCATAGATACAGCCTGATAAAGGGAGAAAAATAAAGCTGGTTTGACACCTCATCAATCAATTACTATTTATTAAGTTCTCACTAAATGCACAGTACTCTACCGCACTAATTTCACCCATGGCTTCAGCTCCTGAAACAAGAATGCACTGCTCAGAATACCAATGAAGGTAATGACTTTATTAAGGATTATTATATGAACAGCAGAAAATCTTCACCCTTTGAAATACTTCATATCATTTTTAAAAGACTTATGTTTTGTGTAAAATTAAAGCATACTGTCAAAACTTATATTCCTGGATTCTTGTATTACTCAATTAGCTAGAAAAAAATTTTTTTTTCAAGATTTTATTTAGTTACTTGACAGACAGAAAGAGATCACAAGTAGGCAGAAAGGCAGGCAGAGGGAGAGGGAGGAGGAGGTTCCCTGCTGAGCAGAGAGCCCGATGCAGGGCTCGATCCCAGGACCCTGAGATCATGACCTGAGCCTAAGGCAGAGGCTTTAACCCACTGAGCCCCCCAGGTGCCCCTAGCTAGAAATTTTCTTGATTAGTTAGCGGTACCTCCAAGCTTTTAACAGGAAAACAGGGGCACCTGGGTGGCTCAGTAGGTTAAGCCTCTGCCTTTGGCTCAGGTCATGATCTCAGGGTCCTGGGTGGGAGCCCCCACACTGAGCCAGCCCCACACCAGACTCCACACTCAGCAGGAAGTCGGCTTGTCCCTCTCTGTCTGCCCCCTGACTCCTGCATACTCTGGAGCTCTCTCTCTCAAATAAATAAAATCTTCAAAAGAAAGAACAGGAAAATAACATATACTTCATTCCACAGAGTGTTCAAGATGCTAGGAAGTTATTTTATTGAATCATATAAAAGATATTACCACTGAATAGGTTCTTTACATGTCAACTTTTAACACTGGAACTACATCTAATATTATTTGAGGACTTTTGGTGTTTGTTTTATTTTGGAAAGTATGTAAGTTAGTCATAAATTACTTTTGAATTTCAAAATAGCAGTGTACAGGAAAACAAGAACATATCTAAATCAGCATTGGTCCTGTAGGTAAAACAGAAAATGTAATTGTGTACTCATTAGAGTGACCCAGTATGCCACTGGTAACCATGAAATGAAAACACGGTAGCAATTTTAAACGTGTGATTTGCCTGTGGTTCCCCTATAGATCAGTGTCAACTGCAAAAAAAAAAAAAAAGAAAAAGTTAATTCTGGGTTAATTCTGTTACATCACCTAGCATAAACATCAATGGTCAAAAGCAGCCCCCACGGCACCTGCGTGGCTCAGTTGGGTGAGCAACAGGCTTTGGCTCAGGCCAAGATCCCGGGGTCCTGGGATCAAGCCCAGCATGGGGAGTCCGCTTCTCCCTCTTCCTCTGCCTCTCCCCTGCTTGTGCTCTCTCAAATAAATAAAGTCAATGCAAAACAAAATAAAACACAAACAAGAGACAGGCCAAGATATCGTGAATCCAGGAGATCTAGAGACCCAGGATCCCAGGAAACTTCTGGAATCCAGAAGTGCATATCCAAAACAAAACTTTTGAAAAAATACCAAAGAGTTAAAATGAGAATATATGTTCACTCATCATCAGGGAAATACAAGTCAAAACCACAATGAGATAACATGTCACACCAGTCAGAATGGCTAAAATTTACAAATTAGTAAACGACACATGTTGGTGAGGATGCAGAGAAAGGGGAACCCTCTTACACTGTTGATAGGAATGCAAGCTGGTGCAGCCACTCTGGGAAAACAGCATGCGGGTTCCCCAAAAAATTGAAAATAGAGCTACCCTATGACCCAGCAATTGCACTATTGGGTATTTACCCCAAAGATACAAATATAGTGATCTGAGGGGGAACATGCACCCCAATGTTTATAGCAGCAATGTCCACAATAGCCAAATTATGGAAAGAGCCAGATGTCCATCAACAGATGAATGGATAAAGAAGATATGGTACATACATATGCAATGGAATACTACTCAGCCATTAAAAAGAATGAAATCTTGTCATATGTAATGACGTGGATGGAGTTAGAGTGTATTATGCTAAGTGAAATAAGTCAGTCAGACAAAGATAAGTACCATACGATTTCACTCATAGGTGGAATTTAAGAAACAAAATAGACACATGGGAAGGGAGAAAAACTGAAAAAAAAAAAAAAAGAGAGGGAAGCAAACCATAAGACCTAACTGGGAACAAACTGAAGATTGAAGCAGGGAGGGGGTGTTATGGGCTAGATGGTGATGGGCATTACCGAGGGCACTTGTGATGGGCACTGGGTGCTCTGTGTAAGTGATGAATCACTGAATCGTACTTCTGAAACCAATATTACACTATATGTTAACTAACAAAATTTTTAAAAATGCAAGAGACTGGAATGAAGAGTTAAGAATATTTGAAGGGAACAAGAGTGAAATATGACCACATTAGGACTAACCAAGGAAAATCTGGATAAATCCTAACTACACTGAAACATCAGTTACCCAAGGCTCAGTTTAAGAATTCCATGACATGATACACGAGTTTATCAGGACCTTCGAGGTCATAGGGTCGACACGGACATCCCCAAACCCACTCTTTGTCCATGTCCGCAGTCAAATCTCAAATCATATTCACACCATATTCAAGAACTATGTGAAATCCCTTGCATTTGACTAACGAAACTAGTCGTTTCGTGCCTTTGCACTCTGATCTGTCCTCCCAGTTTAAAGTTCCCGCAAAGTGCTGCTCATTCTTCAAAAGTCTCCCAAAACTGCTCACTCCGGATTGAGATGCACCCCGGGCCACTGGAACCCCTTCCTTGTAGCCAGTGTCCCGTGGTTACAGTTGCACGGCCTCCCCTACTACCTCCTGAACTCTTGGGTCACTTGCATTGGCACCATTTCCCCTCAGAGCGCACGTGCCTGGGCCATGACCTGGCACAGAAGTCACTGTGGGCGCGACAGGAGACTGAGCCGGCACACGCTCTAAAAACCCAGGGGGAATCTCCCTCGACTAGGAAACGAAAAGGGAAGTGTCCCTATTCAGCATCCCAAGTACGAACCGAACTCTTTGAATGTCTTGGCCGGTAACAGATTAGCCGCACACAGAGAGGGAGGCTGGAGGACGTCGGGGCGGGGGGGCCATGGCCGCGGGACGGCCCGTGCGCTGGACCCCGGCAATCCGAGGCCCCTCAGCGTCCCCTGTGCTCGCAGGGTTCGCTTCGTCCGGCGTCCCTACACCGGGCCTGTGGCAAGGACACAGCCTTGGGAGGGGAAGGTGCTCAGGAGAGCGCCCGCAGGGCGGACGAGCCCAGGAAGGCCTCTGCGGACGCCCCACGATTCCGGCTGTGTTGCAGCCGCCCAGGACCAGCCGTGCGTGGGGTCCCCGTGCCCCCGAACCCTACCACCTACCGAGCTGGGGCGGTCCGGCT
>JAQQSY010007498.1:0-10425 GCA_028646535.1 Procyon lotor | reverse complement strand
ATGAGGCACCCGGGTGACTCAGTCAGTTAAGTGTCTGTCTTCGGCTCAGGTCCTGATCCCAGGGTGTTGGCATGGGGCCCCACATCAGGCTCCCTTCTCTGCAGAGAGCCTGCTTCTCCCTCTCCCTCTGCTGCTCCCCCTGCTTGTGCTCTCTCTCCATCAAACAGATAAAATCTTAAAAAATAAATAAATAAGGAATGAACGTGAAGCAGAAAGAAGCAGAAAGCCAAATGAAGTACAAGAGAGAAAAATAAAATTTGGAAATACAAAAAGTTAGAGACCATATTGACAAGCTGAAAGAAATCTCCCAAGGTTCTCCCAAGATATGAGAAGAAGCAAGAAAAATCTGGTATCTGATCAGGATTAAAATATTCACTAAAAGCAGATCCAGAGATGATCTAAATATCAGAAATATCAAATAGGGTCTACAAAATGGTTATCATAAATAAAGGATCTAATGAATAAGATGGACAACAATGGAAAAATATATGCGAAATTTCAGAGAGATAGAAAACTTGAAGAAAGATACAAGCTGAAATGACTGTCATCAAAGATATTTCAAAAAAAAATTCATATAACGGGCTTACCTCCACACATCAGAGGAAAAGATTAGTAAACTTGAAGATATCAAAAGAAATTACCCAAAATGAAACCTAAAAGGGAGGTGGGACAGAATGATAACAATAAGAGAGCATCTTAAACCTATGGAACAATATCAAGTGGTCTTGATTAAGCATACAGGCAATTAGCTTTTCAGATGGAAAAGAGAAAGCGAATATTTGAAATACATAAAAATACAATAGCCAAAGATTTTCTAAATTGACAAAAGCTACCAACAATCAGATCAAACAGTTCAACAAACCCCAAGCAAGATAAAAAGTGAGTCAGACCTAGGTATATCACACTCAATTAGTACCAAAATAAAAGAGAAAATTCTTAAAACCAGCCAGAGGAAAAAGACATTGCACAGAGAGGGACAACAATTCAAATTTTAGATGGAAATTTCATAATAATAGAAAGGGCAGATCAGAAAGATATAAAAATTCTAAATGTGTAGACATCTAATAATAAAGCTACAGAATAGATGAAGCAAAAAATGGGAACTAAAATAATTCAAATCAAAATGCTACATTTTTACACTCACTTTTCAGTAATTACTGAATTAGACAAAAAATTAGAAAAGGTACAGGATTCAAAAACATCAACAAACCTCTACATTTATAGAACATTCCATGTAACAACAGAATATACATTCTTTTGTAATGTAAATGAAATAGACACCAACACAGACCATACGCTGAAGAAAAAAATAAGCCTCAAATTCCAAGGAAATGAAATTATACTTATTATTTTCTTTAACCAAATGGTATTAATTAGAAAAGAAAAAAGGAGAAAATCCCAAAATATTTGGAAATTTAGCAACATATTTCTATATAATTCATAAGTTTAAAAAAATCAGAAGGGAAACTTTAAAATATTTCAAACTGGTCTTTTTTAAAGATCAAGTTTAAACTTTGAACAAAAGTTTAAAAGTTTCAAACTTTTTTAGAAAAAATAAAAACTTTTTTAAAAAAATCAAAATTTTATGATGCAACTAAAGCACTGTTTAGGAAAAACATTTAGCTTAAAAATATATATTAGAAAAGAAGAAAAATTAAAAATCAGTATCTAAACTTCCATTTTAAGACTGACTTGGCTGGCTCAGTCGGAGGAGCATACAACTCTTAATCTCAGAGTTGTGAGTTCAAGTCCCCCATGGGGTGTAGAGATTACTTTAATAAAAGCTTTAAAAAAGTCTGTATCAAAGAATGTAGGGACCATAAAACAAATCAAAGCCAAAAGAAAAAGAAAAAAATAATTGATGAAATAGAAAACTGAAAAAGAAAAAAAGAGTTAATTCTTTGAACAAATGAACGTTCTTAGAAATCCTAGCAAGAATAACCAAGAAATAAAACAGAAAACATAAATTACATGAGTCAATATTGAGATAGGGGATGCCACTACAGACCCTACAGACATTAAAAATATAATAAGTAGACAGATGAAATAAACAAAATTCCAGAACACACTACCTATAGAAACTGGCCTAAACTGAAATTCTCTGTTAGTGAAATCAAATGTTTAAACAAAAATTTTCCCACAAAACAAAACTCTAGATCCAGATAGTTTCACCAGTAATTTCTACCAAATATTTAAGGAAAAAATAATACTAATCAAATTATTTCATGAAATTGATGTGGGAAACAGAAGCAGAAGAAAAGTTATTAAATTTCCTTAGTATCTAGAGCTCACTGACAAGTCCTTGAAACAGGCAGAGTAACATGCCTCTAGGGACTCAACTGTCTCCACCTTAATACTTTGCTAAAGGCAAAAGGCAATCCCAGCCTGATGGACCCCCACCCCAACCAGGATCCTGTAAGTCTACTTTAACATATGAAAATTCCTTTGGAAACTTCCTTTATCTAAAAAACCCTCCAAGATACATGTGGGCAAATCATCCCCAAGCATATGGCCCACTGATATACATCTGAAGGGTCTCATGACTAATGTTTATTCCATGGTAATAAATGACCTTTTCCCAACAACAGCTAGCTCCCTCAAGGTCCTGGAAACCTTGCTTCCAAAATTCCTTAGAGACTGACACTCTCCCTGACCCCCTCCCAAACTGCAAGTATATAATGGACCAATGCTCACAGGCCGGTGCAGCAGCAGCAGTAGCAGCAGCAGCAGCAGTGACAGCAGCAGCTCTCTCTGCCTGCAGGTCCTGTTCTCGTGCTTTAATAAACCACCATTTTGCACCAAAGATGTCTCAAGAATTCTTTCTTGGTCATTGACTCTGGATTCCACCCCAATGAACCTTACTTAGGTTCTAAAATTTCATCAAAATGAAATGAAATAAAAATAGAGGTAAAATGAACTCTCCCCAACTTTTTGTATCAAGCCAAAATAACCTAATAGAAAACTAGACAAAGATATTCTAAGTTAAGAAAACTATAGTCCACTATCCTTCATGAACGAGGATGTAAAAATGCACAAAATGTTAGCAAATCAGATATAATAATATATAAAAAAGATCATGACAAGTAATGTTTATCCAGAAATTGCAAGATTGGTTTAACATTCGAAACTCAACTGATGTGACTTACTAAAGAGACTAAAGAAGAGACGAAGAGACTAAAAAAGAAAAATAAATGAACATCTCAATTTATACAACAAAGGCATTTAACAAAATTTAACACCCATTCATGATTAAATTTTCAGAAAGCTAAAAATAGAAGGGAACTTTTTCAACATGATGAATGCCATTTATGAAAACTCAACAGCTAACATCATAACCAAATGGTGAAAGCTGAACAATTTCTCCCCCATATACATAAGAAGTTAGACATATTCTCACATCACTTCTATTCAAAAATGTATAGGCAGAGTGACATTCCTCTAGGGACTCAACTGTCTCCACCTTAATACTTTGCTAAAGGCAAAAGGCAATCCTAGCCTGACTGATGCCCACCCCAGCCAGAATATTCACTGTTATATTCAAAATAAAAAATGAAAGATATAAAGCCTATAAAGGAAGAAATAAAACTATAATTATTTATAGAAAAGATTTTCTACATAGAAAACTTTTTGAAGTGTACCAAACATTAATAAAGCTAATATGTCAATTTAGCAAAGTCACAAGACATGTGGGTAATAGGTTTTTGGTTTTTTTTTAAGCACATCTATATACTAGCAACAAAACTAGGCAGGGAGAGAGAATGTAATATTATATTTAATAGTTTATCAAAAGCATCAAAAACCTAATGAAAAATGTGAACAACTTCTATACTAAAACCTGTAATACACTGTCGAGAAAAATTAAAGAAAGCACATTAAATAAAGATCTATATTCATAAATTAAAAGACTCAGTAGGGGCTCCTGGGTAGCTCAGTCAGTTAAGCACCCAACTTTTGATTTTGACTAGAATCATGATCTCAGGCTCATGAGATTGAGTCCTATGTCGGGCTCTGCACTTAGCACAGAGTCTGCTTGGGATTCTCTCTTCCTCTCCCACAGCCCCTCCCCTAGCTCATGCTTTATATATATATGGGGACAAAAAGGACTCTGTATTGGTTACATGTCCATCCTTGTTAAATTGACCTATAAACTCAACAAAATCCCAATCAAAATCCCAGCATATTTTTAAAAAGAGAGTGATGAACTTATTCTAAAATTATATAAAATGCAAATGATTTAGAATTAGAAAAAACAATCTTAAATGAAGAACAATCTTCAACAAAGGATAATTTTTATTAAGAAGAACTAAACTGAAGAATTTACACTACCTGATTTTGCCTTACTATAAAGCTCCAATAATCAAGAAAGTATGCTATCGGTGTAGGTATAAACAAAGAATAAAACCCAAGACAGTTCAGAAATAGATCCACACTTACATGGTCAATTGATTTTCAATGAAAGTGTCAAGGTCACTGAATAGGAAAGTCTTTCCAATAAATAGTGTCAGATCAACTGGATACACACAATAAAATGATCCTTGACTCTACCTCATTCCACATACAACAATCAGATAAAGTATAGATCTAAATGTAAAAGTTGAAACTACAAAGCCTCTAAAAGAAAATTTAAGAGAATATCTTCATGATCTTGGGAGTAGGCAAATTTTCTTAAGACACAAAACCACTAGCAATTTTAAACATGGATATATCAGATTTCACAAAATTAAACATTCCTGTTCCTCTAAAAAACACCATTAAAAATATAAGCCAACAGGGATGCCTGGATGGCTCAGCTGGTTAAGCAGCTGCCTTTAGCTCAGGTCATGATCCTGAGCCCCTAGGACAGAGACCTGCAACCAGACTCCTTGCTCCTGCCACTCCCCCTGCTTGTGCTCACTTTCTGATTAAAAAAAAAAAAAAGAATACAAGCCAATATTTACAATACTTATAAAAAAAGACCCATACCTAGAATGCATAAATTTTTTAAAGTCTTACAATATTACTCAGCCATAAAAAATAAAATAAAATCTTCCATTTGTGAGACATGGATGGACCTAGAGGGTATCATGCTAAGTGAAATCAGTCAGAGAAAGACAAATATCATATATTCCATTTATATGTGGAATCTAAAAAACAAAACAGAAACAGACTCATAGATACAGGAAATAAACTGCTGGTAATCAGATGAGGGTGGGGTTGAGGGGCAGGTGAAATAGGAGAAGGGGATTAAGAGGTGCAAACTTCCAGTTACAAAATAAGCAAGTCACAGGATGTAACAGCATAGGGAATAGTCAATAATAAAGTAATCACTGTGTATGGTGATAGATGGTAACTATACTTATCATAAGGATCATTTTGTATATAAAAATATTGAATCACTGCGATATATACCTAAAACCCATAGGATATTTATGTCAATTATAGTTCAACAAAATAAAAATAGTTTTAAAAAGTATGTTTCAAAAAGTAAAATAATTCTTGGCAAAAAAAATTCCTAAAAATCAACAACAAAAAAGAAAACAATCCAATTTTTTTAAATGGGTGAAAGTCTTGAACAGACACATTACATAGGGAGATACAGAAATGGCCAATAAACATATTAAATAGCACTCATCATTAGTCATCAGAGAAATGAATGTTAAGACCACAATAAGATAACATTTTACATCCACTTAAATGGCTAAAATTGAAAAACTGACAATATCAAATGCTTTTAAGACTATGTGGAAAAACTGGAACTCATACATTGTCGGTCAAGGTGGGAAAATGATTTAACCACTTTGGAGAATTGTCAGATTCAGTCTCTTAGAAAGTTAAACTATGACCAGGAATTCCCCTGCTAGGTATATAACCTAGAGAAATGAAACCCTGTGCCTATAAAAAGGCTTTAATGATGTTTATAGTAGTTTTATTCATAATCATCCCAAATTAAAAATGACTCAAATGCTAACAACAGAATAAATAAACAAGTTGTGTGGTATATTCACATAATGAAATAACACATAGCAACAACAACAAAATGAACTGTTACCCCCAACACGTGAACAAATTTTAGATATGTCCTACTTAATGAAAGAAGCCAAACACAAAAAAACACATAAAACATGACCAAATCAAAAACCAATCTATGGTGGTAGAAATCAGGAAACGTTTGCCTTAGATGAAAGAATTCAACTGCAAAGTGGCAAAAATAAACTGGCTGGGTGAGAGAAATACCTACATTTGCAGTGATGATGCTCAGATGTATAAATTTGACTAACGCCATTAAACTTAAGACTTGATAACTGTACAATTTGTTGTATAGAAATTATCCCTCATTTGTTGTATAGAAATTATACCATTTTCCAGGTATAGAAATTATATAAAAAACAATCTCCTATCATCACAGTCATTTTTCAAATTAGACTGTCCCCTGTGGACAAAGAACTATAAAGGCCAAAAATGTCAGTGAGAGGCATTCTTGCTGAGTCATCACAAGGATGTGCTGTTTTATGGCAATAACATGTGCTAATAAATATTGACTAACTTCCTCCCCAAAAGCCTCAAAGTTATTCTGCCAATCTACAGTAGTCATCTTCATTATTTCTATGTAGCATTTAATTCCTTCCAAATTCTTGGGCTAAAGTTAATAGTCTAATTTTATTAAATTCTACGTTGGCAACCATTAAAGTAGACTACCTGAAAAGGGCATGAAATATGTGTTACTGTCATGTTATTTAACCTTGGAAACATAACTTGTATCTTTCATAAATATATTTCATAGCTATTTCATTGTGCATAAGCTTAAGTGCAATGCATATAAACTGAGGCATACCAAATTTTAACATCTACTTCAATCACCTGGGGAGTCTCAACATATGGATACCCTACCTCTACACAATAGCTTCAGGTTGTAGAGCAAGAGACCACACATTTTAAAAAATAATGAAAATAAAAAGCTTCCCACGCCCATATGCTAATGTATATCAAAGTTCTGGACATCTGGTATACGGTAATGCAAAAATGATACATAAGGGAAAAAAAGTTTTAAAACTCCTATAGTTCCTATTCTCCTGGCAGAGAAATAAATTAGCAATCCTCAATAGAAAAGCATTCCTCAGACGATCTCTACAAGCAAAAATGTGTACAGATTTGCTACTCAAAGAGTGGCTCATATGCCACCTTTACACATGCGATATTCTGCCTTGGAAAAATGTAACCTTTTAATGCTATCTAAATAATTCTTCGTGGATAATGAGAAAAGAGGGAATTACTTTTAACAGAATGTAGAAATGTAGGAATTTAAACTGCCCTCTGTTAACGCGGATATACACAGCTAAATGCACACCAAGCAATCCAGCTTATAGATTTAACACTGCCACTAACTACAGCATAATATCTTTCTTATATTAAAAAAAAAAGCAAATTGATGATCTATAATGTTCTCTCAATTACAGAAAAAACAATCCATATTCTCTGACCTCCTGTGATTGTGATAACAAAAATACAGAGTTTACAGTGCTTGAGACAACACTTAATGTCATCTTGGGAAGTGGTGAAGAAGGCAAGGCTTGCTTAGGTAAGGCTTTAATAAAAAAAAAGGCTTGCTTTTTAAAAAAAAAAAAAAAAAAAGAAAAGAAAAGTTGCCATCTGAGCTGACAGTTGAGTCACGCAAAGGAGTCACCCTTGCCCTGAAAGGAAAACAAAGTTTCCCTTCTGTGGATGGAGTAAGTTTGGCTAGTTCTAGGAACAGAAGAGAGGTCAGGGAAGCATGAGTGTAAGAGCAAAAGAAAAAGACAGCAGGAGCTAAAATGAAGTACCAAGGACTACATGCAGTATGTTAAATTTAGAACGGTCTTCCCTAAATGCAAATTGAATCCAGTGGAGGGTTTTAAGCACGGGTGCTCATGATCAGGCTTTTCACATTCAGTGTTTCACCCCACCTCCCAAATCAAAGAGCTCTCTAGATTTTCAACAGTTGATTCTTCAGAGAAAGCAAGAAAGAGATCAATTGTTCAATTATCATCCTTTTTTACTTTTCCTATCTCTTCCATTTCTTTACCCTCTATGTTGCATCATATTCTACTGTCACAGTCTCTGGTATTTTACTAAAATCAGAGTAACTACTAGGGAGCATGGGCAGCTCAGTGGGTTAAGCATCAGACTCTTGATTTTAGCTCAGGTCATGATCTCAGGTCGCCCAGCGTGGAGCCTGCTTCAGATTCTCTCTTTCCCTCTGCCTCTGCCCTTTCCCCCTGCCTCTGCCCTTTCCCCCCTAAAAAAATTAATAAAAATGACTACTTATAGTAAATTTCTGTAAGCAGTGGATACAAATGAAAGCAAATTCCTTGTCTCCTGTCTCCTCACATTTAATGTCCCTTGTAGTGGGTCAGTGGTAAAGGCATGGGAATCAGCATGAGGAGCCATCAGGAATGTAATAAAAACTTCCAAAATAAGGGACTGTGAGGAAAGATGCCATCTCAAAGTTTGGTTGCTGTGCTTGGCTATAGAACCTTCAGATGAAACTAAAAATAGTCCCCTTTTGAGACACTAACACTCATGCTTATTTATAGGCTCTGTCTTTTAACTAAATTGTAAGACAGGAAAAGGTGGAGAAACAAACTCTGGTCCTCACACTTTCAAGCACACAAACACATACACATCTATTGTGTTCTACATTTCTGACATTATGACAGAAGGAAGCATTAAGTGGGACAGATAGAATTTAGAAGAGTTAGGTGCTGGCAAATCAGAAAAAGAATTAAGATTTAATTCATATATATATGTGAGTATGTAGAGTTTGGTTTGAATTATCATTAAAAGAACAGAACTATAGTTCTAACTTTTGGAATTTCATAGGTCCAATCAAGCCCCCCAAAATATGTAATTAATCAATGCCACCTTGATTGCATGTAACAATCTGTGGCTATCTAAACAAATGACATTTGTTATATTTCTTTAAATGACCATCTGGAGTGGTCATGTGGACAAGTAATCATAAATCCCCATCTTAGAAACAGGCAAAGAGATTCAAAGATGCTATTAGTTTATATATGGCAGAGTTTACTTTCACACTGCAGAGTGGGGGACTACGTTCTTGATTCACTTGGAGAGTATATTACATAGCATCCCTTAAAGCCACACAAGACAAAATGAAGGGCAGTAACTTGGTTGTCAGGAGTTTGGTGGAATGGTTTAAAATCCCATCTGAATACTCAAGTAACAAAATATACAGTCTGTGGTAATCATTCAAAATGAGACCAGTAAAAGATAGACAAGGAACATGGAGAACAGTGTATTTTATCTGCCTATTAGAGTAAAGCCACTGAAATCAGGCCACAGAATTCTGTTGGTAATTTAAGCTGTGCTTAAAATGTAGCCCTCTCTTCTATCCCTAAATTCCTCTTGTATTAGTATATGTTAGCTATGTTAGCCTCATTTTTATGTTCTTTAATTCACCTCTAAAACATAGTATTAGATAGCTAAAGACATCAGCTCCCAAAGAGATAATTAATACTATGTTTTAAAAGATTTTTTTAATTTATTTTTTGGGCAGGGCAAGCAAAGGGAGAAGCAGGCTCCCTGCTGAGCAAGAAACCTGAGGTAGGACTCCATCCCAGGACCCTGGGGTCATGACCTGAGCCAAAGGCAGACGCTTAACTGACTAAGCCACCCAGGTGTCCCAGTTAAAAATATTTTTAACATCTAACTTAGGTCAAATTGTTCTCCTGCCACTTAATCTTTCAATTCATCCATAATACACCAAAAAGAATGATGTATAACAAGACATGAGGTGTGAGTTCTAGTCCTGGACATCCCGTTTGCCTCCTTAGAAAATAAAATACAAGCATATGCAACACGATAATAAATACAAAATGAATGGCATAGACAAAAGAGGAGCCAGGGTAACGGAAATGGGTGGAAATAAACATTTTATGTTCATCCTAATTGTGGTTTCTAAATACCATTTTCCACTAAAAGGAACCAGGGCTCTTTGGGAAAACAGCAGATTCCGACGTGGGGTACCTGAGACTTGAGACAGAAATCTTGTCATTTGTGGTCAGCCGCTGGCTAGCTGCTAGAGGGACCTGCTGAGCCCGGACTTGTGACCCCTGCCCGAATGGGTGGAAAGCGGTCACTAGAGAATGGGCTTGTGCCCTGACTTGTGACCCCTGCCTGTTTGGGCGGAAAGCGGGCGCTGGAGAATGGGCTCGACAAAGGGCCTTGAGGCATGCTGGTCTGTGATTGATCATACCTCCTTGAAGGACAAGCTGCACAGGTTGTGATTGATTATATCACTAAACTACAGCAATGCCTCTGAGGCATGTGCATGTACTACTCCTAAATCAGTCTTTCTAATCTTAGTAATCTTTAGAGTAGATGATTACCCAGATTTCTTGGGGCCTGTGATAAGGGGAGTTTGTTTTGATGTGATAAGAACAAATTCCT